>JAQQZZ010149947.1:0-12632 GCA_030265115.1 Mopalia vespertina | reverse complement strand
GTTCTTATCTTCATTCATTAGAACATGGCATCACTGCAGATGATGCACAGTTACTTTATTCCAGTAGTATATATAGGATCTGCTAAACAATAGATGCTTTTCCTCATTTTACGAATTCATGTATATATCTTGAGTCTTAGGAAAACAAAAATCACATCAACTTCTAATACTCACTAGATCACTTTTCAAACAAAAATCATGCTGAAAATGTTTTAGATTAATAATTTAAAGACAAAATATTATCATAATACCAAGAAAGTGTGTGTGACAGATGGAATTATGACAGATACGGCTACCATCTTCTTAATTTACTTAAATTATTTACATTTCTGGTGGTATATTGTTGGCAACCTTCGAAAGCAATGAATAAGCTGTAGGTAGGGAATACCTTTTTTCACACAAGCATAAACAAAAAGAGAACCACTTCAGACCTTGTATTACACTTTTTTTAACAGGAATTGTGTAGATTCCTTTAGCAAACATATTATTTAAGACAATTTCTTTTGTGTTGGATTATCTATGTTTATTTTTTGTTTGTTTACTAAAACTGTAAACATGGAAATGTTTAAATTAAGGAAGGCTTGGGTCAGTCAGGGTTACTGGTGACTGATGCATGTTCAGCTGCCAATGACAAAAACAGGATTTTAACTTCTTCGTGTACATAGAAAATTTGGATGAAAATTTCTTTCACTGACAGAAAAGCAAGTCAAACGTTTCTGGTAATTTTGTTGTAAATTCAGATTTAAGAAATGGTTGTGACGGTACAACAAGCCAGTTATTAGCTGAACCTTTTTTTATGGTGGATCACTGTGTAAAGTGTTCCTCATATCAAAACAAATGAACATATATGTACTTCTTTTCCAAGAATAATATTAACATTACTTGAAGAGGATATATATAGTTAAAAAAACATTCCACCATTTCGTCTTACAAATCTACTTTCACTTTTGATTTTAACTCTTTTCCAGCTCCAAATAATTATACTTTGCCACCTGTATTGGGTGGTAAGACTATTCAAAGTGACAAAACACAAGCCCCTGCTTACTCCCAGCGAGGTCGCAGGGTACAGGGCAGTTTTTTTGAAGATATGTGCAAGGTATTTGAAGCCTGTTTCATGTCTGTTTGTTTCGCTGGCAGGTTCTGTGTGGCCTTGATGAGTGTGAGCTTTGGTTTTGCGGCAGTTTTGATTAGAGCTGCTACTTATGTATTAACATGATTGAGGGTAATTCACAAAACATAATACATGTACATCTGAACAATCATATATCCATCCAAATGCATGTCGACATATATCTAACGGTGACTGTTGTTGCATATATTATATCACTTCTTTCATTTCGGTCAGGAAAATATATTTTACCAAAAGGGGTCTTCCAGACAAGTTCAACTGCATGACATGCTGTTATAAGAGCCAAACACATATATCCCCCACACATATATAACAATAGTAATATCATAAAGTCATTTAGATTATAAATAATGAAATGATCAAAGTATTTATAAATTAGATATGCAGGTTATCAAATACATGTATATACTAATTAACAATAATTTTTGACTGGCAATTTGAAGTTATCAAAAAAGTTTGGTTAAAAAAGCTAATTCATACAAAAATGTTAAAATTGATTAATATGCCTCATCAAATATATATGTGTCAATTCTTGGTTTAGAATTTGCTATGAGAAAGGCACATTTGATAAACCGGATATGAAAATAACAAACGAGTGATGACCTGATATTATAAACTCAATGTGACAAAACATTCAGAATTGTGCATTTCAGAGACCAATACACTGTCATTATCTTTACTCCAGTCACCCAGTGATTACAGATAATATCGACAGGTGTTTGACATAATATTACCAAACTACTGAGCTACTCCACGTAATCATATAACATATAACCTTCATTTGATTATATTTTGAATTAATGAAGAGAGAAAAATTTGCTTGCCTCCACCGGGATTCGAACCCGGGACCTTTGGACTTCATTTGATTATATATATGATTACGTGGAGTAGCTCAGGAGTTTGTGTTTTTATGTATTTAATTCAACCCACTATGAGTCTTAAACAATATATAATATTACCACTTAAGCATGTGCTATATACCTTTTTTAACTGTATAGCTGAAATTTGATGGAAGCATAGTCACACCCAA
The DNA here is from genome assembly GCA_030265115.1 of Mopalia vespertina. Taxonomy (NCBI): domain Eukaryota; kingdom Metazoa; phylum Mollusca; class Polyplacophora; order Chitonida; family Mopaliidae; genus Mopalia; species Mopalia vespertina. The sequence continues at coordinate 10,473 of JAQQZZ010149947.1, read as the reverse complement.
AGATACGCTCTTTGTGTAGTTTCTAACGGTCACTGTCTCTAAATCAGCTATTGGTTATGAGTTAGCAATTATCACATTTTAGCAACTTCCTGATTATCATTGTAAAAGCTGTTAACAGCCTTTTTTTTGTAAAGTTATCTTGGATAACCTGAGCGCCAATCAAGTACACAAGTTAGAAATCAATTGGTCACAGGAGGAATAGTCAATTTTGTTCTATTTGGTTATTTTCTCTCGCAACCATGAGACTGTCGGAAAATTAGAAAGAAGTCCTACGGTAATCAAACTGTCAATATGTACAATATATGCTGTGACTGCTCACACTTTGCATGCGTTTTATTCACAATACAAGTACATGTATATATGCATTGCATGGCAATAAAAAACATGCAAACCATATTTTGTGTAAAATAAATTAAAATTAATAAGTTAGCGTGGAAAATTCTCAAAGAGGCATGAGGTTATTGTTTGGGCACACACAGCTGCGTGATAAAATGCAATTGCCTCCAGGCATATGGAATCATGTAAACTCATTTTAACTAATTCCATTTTTTAGCTAAATTTCAATAAACCATATAAAGGTGTACCGTATATTATAAATATGGGGTGTAATAGGAAATAAAATATCTACATACACACAATTTCCATACCCTCTTTAACCTACAAGTTTGATATTTTTGTGTGATTTTACATGACACCGGAGTGTGAGATCATCATTGACTACGATGCTTTGCCATATTTAACTGATTTGCTTACATACCGTAATAGCTTAAACATATATCTGCTTCTAGCCTCTTGGCTGAACAAAAACTATCTAAGTTAGTCCTTTTTGTTTAAATATTGGCCTTGACTGATAGAATTTTGATAAAGAAGAAAAGAATACTGATTTTTGATTACCACTAAATTGATTAGCAATGTGGGTTGGCCTAACAATCATTAGACTTCATTCTATTGGTTGTCCAGGGCCCGATTCCACAAAGCAGTTTTATACTTAAGTCAAAGTGTTCAAAGGGTCTCACATTTCTCAGTTTTGAATTTTAAACTTTAATATTTTAGCATAATTATTATAACCTAAGTAAGCCACAACTACAGGTATTACTTTAAAAGTAAGCTCAGGCAAGTGGCAAAATATCAAATTTAGTATTATCAATTATCATAAAATTTTACAGTATATGTGTAGCTATGGCTTTTAATAAAGTCCTATAACAAACAATACAGTAAGCTTTTATTGGCATATTTTCAAATAAATGTATACAGAGTATATAGTCATATTCTATCTTTGTTTCTTCTACCTTTCATTCCAAAAGTCTGTCAGCACCATATACCTTTTATGATTGTGAGAAAATGGTTATGGGACAAAGAGTTGACGATATGAAACCATTTCTGTCATGGTCAAGATGTCTGACCGGCTTTTGTAGTATGACCACAGCTTATTCATTATCTAGCTTTATCTCTCTATCTTTCTGCGTGTGTTTGTTTTGCTTGTAGCACCTAACAACTACTGTTTGCCCCCTATGATATGTAAAACTGTACAAAGTGGTAAGCGTCAAGCCCCTTGTTTCTCCCTGAGTGGCCGCAGTCAAGTCGGGGGATTTCATGAGGATTTGGCAAAGGTACCTGGTGACTGGCTCGCTGTCAAAACTTCTGTCATAAATAAATAACTAAAACTATCAAAACTTAACAGTTTGTATGGAAAAGTAACTTGTGTCAATTGATAAAAATTGAAACCCCTCATACAGTAACTTACATATCTGTGTCATTGTGTTGTCATCTAGAGCTTTGCATGTTAACTGCTTACAATATAAACAGCTTCTCTTGTTTCTCTGGTACATACATGTTATCTGTATAGATTCTCCATGTAGTTTTTACAACTTGTTACATCTGTTTTATTCAATTTTTGTTTGTGCTCGAGATCAAAATGAAATTAACATCAATAAGTGTTGAAAGAAGATTGAAATTGAGAATAAATAAGTGTTGTTGTTTGCTTAAGTGAATTTAATTCCTCTGACAATTTACCTAGTTATTAAAGAGATTTCTTAAAATAAGAAATAAATTGATTACCTATGTATATTAAATTGTTGATATTTTAATTCTAAAAATACTATTTGTATATACTATTGTCAACCTAACTCCACTTTGTGAAGAACTACTCAAATAAGTACAAACTCTATTTATTTAATGTTAGACCCCAGGTCCCGGTACATATAGAGTCAATGATCCAAATACGAATAAGCAGAAGGCCCCATCTTACAGTATGACAAGTCGAAACCCAGCTCCAGGTGATACAACGATGAAACCAGGCCCTGGGGCCCATTTCCCTGAAAGTGTAAGTTGCATCTAATCCATAAGAATCAATATTCTTAACTAGGATATGGACACTTGACAAATGTTTTTCCTATACATGGTGAAAAGATACAGTGTAGAACTCTCACTAATCATGGGCTATATACAAATGCTTCATTTGTAGCCTCTAATAAAAGAATGCCTGTTTGTCGAGGATTACCAGAACAGGGTTTACTTTTAAACATCTTTTTACTTTTAAACATCCATCTTATCATATCCTCTATAAGCCATTTCTAGTCTTAATCTTCATACAGACTTAGCTTGGTTCTCGACAAAGTTATTTTTCAGAGAGCCAGTTAAGTGGCCACTGCCTGATATTTGACAAAAACAGTCTGAAATGGCATCACCTAAATGATTTACTTAGCAGGGTGTAGAAAGAAAAATGTATACAAAGCATATTTTTAGACAAATGAACCAAACAAGAAGGTGTAATGTGGATATTCCTTAAGAAGTTCTTCAAACAGTATTTTAGCTCATGTTCACGTTTGATCAGTTTAAACCCCTGAAAACGTTTGTTAAATTTATAATTTAATATCATGCATGTACCATACAAGCCTTTTAGGCCCTCAACAGAATTATGGAATACTTAAAATAATGAAATGATAGCAACTCTAAATACATATACATATAATTGAGTTATTGAGTAGAAACATAAGTAAATTTGAAAAAAATATCACTAAATTTTTTTAACATTATTAAGATATTTTTCCTTAAAGCTTCTTATTGAATCTGTCTATCGACTATGTACTACATATTAACTGTGTGTTCCAGGTGTGTATCAATAAGAAGCAGGCACCGCGATTCAGTTTTGGTATTCGTCATTCTGAATACCTGGCCCCAATGATTAATGAAGTTCAAGATTAGAACCTTTTAACCTCAATGTAAGTACTTTGTATCTAAGGTAATGATGTCAACTATTGAAGCGTTCAAACACATTTGAAAAGAAAATTTTGTGTGAGATAAGCACAGTGATGTTGTAAGACTGTTCACAGGGGTGTTCTGTTGGTTCAGCGTTCGGCCTCCAAAACAAAGAACTACATACAGTTGACCTATTAACTTGCAGGCTTTGCAAAAATGAACCGGGGCAGGCTGATATATTTGTTGCCTTGTTTGGCAACTAACAATTGAATTTCACTGATTAGCCTGGGTTCATGGTCAACATTTTCCGTTCATTATTATTAAAGTCAAAACCTTGAACTCTGTTAAAACATTAAATGTTTACAGTAAACATGGAATGATTTTCTGAGTCTGTTTTATTTATATACAATGCATCTATCCATATATAAAAAAAGCAGGCAAGCAAACATTATTTGAGGCAACCAGATTTGCATCCTTGAGATCATCAATGTATTTTCGTTTGTTTGTCTAATTGTCATCCGGATTATATTTTAAATACATTTGATGTAAATTGCTTGTATGGTATGACACATGTTAGACCTTACTCAGTTGGTTGTTGCTTTGTAATTTGAAGAATTTTGAACAGATTTTTAAAATAAGTTTTTGCAATTTTCTTCCTCTTAAATTTTAAATTGTGCATAAATTGTCCCTTCTCCAAATTATGTCTGTGTAGAAATTTTGAATGCTGTATGGTCATAGAGAAAAACCTTATAGTTGTCAAGTTCTTATCTGGAAACAAAATTTGCTTCTGTTTCAGGAAGTCCTACTTTGTAGTCATGAAAAAGAATAATAATATAAACAGATGGTGATTAATATGTGTACTAAGTCTCATAATGATAGCAGGCATTTTAAATTTCGAGTTCTCCTAAAACGGATTTAGGACGGTAGTATAAAAATGAAGACACTCTTGTAAAAGTCAGAAATTTATTTTTGCGCCTGTAAATTTATTAACGTAAAGTAGGTTAAATTTGTTAAAGTTGACGATTGAAGGAATTCAATATGTTGTGAGGGAGTATGTGGGAAGACCATAAAATGATAAATACAGCCTTTTCTGTTCTGTCACAAATGCCACCCAGCTCTCTCCATAGTTTTGTTCATTGGTACAAGGTCTGAGAGAGTCGGTTGTTCAGAATGGTACAAGGTCTGGGAGAGTCGGTTGTTCATTGGTACAAGGTCTGGGAGAGTCTGTTTTTCAGAATGATACAAGGTCTGGGAGAGTCTGTTGTTCAGAACATTACAAGGTCCAGGAGAGTCGGTTGTCAGAACAGTACAAGGTCCGGGAGAGTCGGTTCGGTTGTTCAGAATGGTACATGGTCCGGGAGAGTCAGTTGTTCAGAATGGTATTAACTGTATCACTGTTGTGGGACACAGCACCATAGACTGTGCCATGTTTGCATTTATGTTTAATGCCCTGTAAGGATCAGTTGTTAAACAAATTGATTCAATTCTTATCTTTTTTCCCCAGGTTTTATGGATGCGTGTCTAATTAATTTGAAACTACAATGAACTGTTTTGCTGCTCAACATAGCTATGGTGGAGTTGTTTGCCTAGCATTTGTCTATCTATGCCCAGAATTTGTCTATCCTACCAAAAACAGTATTCATGACACATGAGAAGAAAAAATCAGTATTCAGCAATTTTTTGATTGATTTACTTATACTATGTACTTTTTTATTACTTTATTTGTGATTGATATGTAGAATATGTGTTTACTCTTGTTGACTTGTTTTTCACTAAACGTTTACACTTTCATGTGATATACTTTTATAGTCTTTGTGTATTTATCTTCTACCAATACAGCAAAATTGTTCATGAACTGAAGTTTTTAAGAATTTATCCTGTGTGTTTTTGAAATAGATTTTGGCATACAAAAAGTTAGTAATGATAATATTTTCATATATTTATGTGTATATCTAAGATTGAAAACTCAATTGAATAGTTCTTGTTCTGATAAGGAAGTGTTTATTTCCAGCTATTGTAAATCATTAATGTATTTCTTGGTACCTTTCTTTCTTGTTTACATCATTGTACATCAGTTAATACTACTCAATCTTTCTCCATGTCTGAAATAAAAAAGTCTTATCAAAGATCATTAATAGAACGGTTATTTGTTTTATGTTATTCAAGTTGTGAAAACAGTTGCCTAGTCACATCATGCTGCCACAGGGCCAATTGATTAAACCCTCCTAGTCACATCACAGGGCCACTGATATGAGGCAATGGGATAATCCACCTAACCACATTATACTGTCATAGGACCACCAGCCAGTCTAGAACCCCTCCTAGTCACATCATACTGACACAGGGCCACCATTACCAACGAGTCTTAATACCCCTCCTTGTCACATCATATGGTCACAGGGCCACGGTTACCAGCCAGTCTTATAACCTCCTAGTCACATCATATGGTCACATGGTCACAGATACCAGCCAGTCTTATAACCTCGTAGTCACATCATTTGGTTACGAACTTATGATACCGACCAATCTGATACCCCTCTTAGTCACATCATATGGTCACAGGGCAACGGATACCAGTCAGTCTTATAACCTCCTAGTCACATCATATGGTCACAGGGCCACGGATACCAGCCAGTCTTATAACCTCCTAGTCACATCATATGGTCACAGGGCAACGGATACCAGTCGGTCTTATATCCTCCTAATCACATCATATGGTCACAGGGCTATGGATACCAGCCAGTCTTATACCCTCCTAGTCACATCATATGGTCACAGGGCTATGGATACCAGCCAGTCTTATAACCTCCTAGTCACATCATATGGTCACAGGGCCATGGATACCAGCCAGTCTTATACCCTCCTTGTCACATCATATGGTCACAGGGCTATGGATATCAGCCAGTCTTATAACCTCCTAGTCACATCATATGGTCACAGGGCCACGGATACCAGCCAAAAAGATACCCTACTTAGTCTCATGCCTACACAGGTGCACCCAATCTAATTAAAAGCAGATCTCAAAAGCGCTCCCCGAGTTTTGTTTGTCGCTTTATAAAGCTCTAACGCAATCACCCCACCTACAAGGTCGATTGGTTTCTTAAATTGACCAATCACAGACCTGCTTTGTAAAAGCTGAAGATTTCAGCTGACAAATCGAAGTTTCCCCACTGCGCATTTTTACCTGACCAACGTCTACATGCACGCACAATCAACAAACACCATTCAAATAATAAACTTTGAGGGGAATTGCATTTTCCCCGGTTTACATGTGACTTACCACATCAAATCGGACAACTTCTGCTTGTATTGGCTGAATTTGGTATTTACCATGGCCCCGTGTTATCTGTTTTTATTGGACAACACAAACTGTGACCTTTCGCAAACCCCAGTAAGCTTGACCTAAATGAACAGTATAAGTAAAGTGATTGCATTAGATCTCAATATAGCGACAAACAAAACACGGGGAGCGTTTTTCATTGCAGGTGCACCAATACCTGCCAATATAATACCCCACCAAGTCTCATCTGATAGCCAGGATAGGGCCAGGAATACCACCCAATCAATCGGATACCCCACTTAATCACATCAGATTAATACAGGGCCACAGATTCCAGCTAATCACTGCTTTGACATACCATATCGACACAGGGCTACAGATATCAAACAGCCCTATACCCCACCTAGTCCCATTCGCTTTTGAAATGTTTTCACTTATGTAAAATAACGTTTTGTTTACATATGAAGAATCCATTGCACATTAGTAAAATATTTATTCTTATGAAAATAAGCTTTTTTTTTTTTACGTATGTACAAAAGAGCTCTACCCCACAGATCAAAAATATTGAGACTGCTTTTCCCCAAAGTGTAATATAGTATTGTTTTTAACATGTAAAATAAATAATAAGATGAGAAAAATATTATAAGTAAATTGTCTGACAGTCCCTGTTGTCCAATGTGAGTAAATTGTCGGACAGTCCCTGTTGTCCAATGTGAGTAAATTCTCGGACAGTCCCTGTTGTCCAATGTGAGTAAATTGTTGGACAGTCCCTGTTATCCAATGTGAGTAAATTCTCGGACGGTCCCTGTTGTCCAATGTGAGTAAATTCTCGGACAGTCCCTGTTGTCCAATGTGAGTAAATTGTCTGACCGTCCCTGTTATCCAATGTGAGTAAATTCTCGGACGGTCCCTGTTGTCCAATGTGAGTAAATTCTCGGACAGTCCCCGTTATCCAATGTGAGTAAATTCTCGGACAGTCCCTGTTGTCCAATGTAAAAAAAATTGTCCAACAGTCCCTGTTGTCCAATGTGAAAAAATTGAATAAACCATTCTCTCTAGGAAGTCATGTGGTGGATCTCTATTATATGATTATTGTTCGTCGCAGTTATGATTTATTTATTTGATTGGAATTTAACAGCATACTCAAGGATAATTCACTTATATGAGGATGAATTCTCCACTTCACACTATTCCTTGCCCAATCGGTCTATATGCAATGTTATGGAGGTAAGACACCGACGGTTAGAATCAAATGATCCATTGTATGTAGATTGGCTGAGTCACCTGTTGCACAAGGTTTCATAATAAACCATGCATGCTGATTGGTTTGCTCATTTGATTTGGTGTTTACATTGTACTCAACGGTATTTCACTTATATGATGCGGATTGTCCACTTCACACGGCTCCTTGTCTAACTATGATGGATACATGTAACTGAGAAGATACCTCGTAAAAACCACCCCCACGATTGTTGGAGCTACATCGTATGACTCACTTATATACCAAATGGATGACAGATGGACTTGATCCTGTGAATGGTACATCGAAGTAGGATAAGTAAGCACACACGCTATCCACTTGGCCACGGACGCAGGCCCTGAATGCTGCATGGAAGTATTATAGTAAACACATGGCAGTACAATAACAGAGGTACTGAAAGAGACGTTCTTTGTAGAGGAATGGTTCACTGAGTGGTTTTAGTGGCCGACATTTACTGCTGGCGATTTAGTGCCCTTTCCTGACGGATTTGGGTTGAATTCCCCGGACTTATTAAGTACTTCTACTGGGTGTAGACAACAGTTTAGTAGGCCCCTAATAGGAATAGGAAGCCTACTGAATAACTTAATCACGAGCTATGACTTCTAGTTTCTTGACGTAGTAAACAAATCATTTGCTGAACTGATTTATTGATCAAACCATCATCAGGAGTAATTTTAACATACCCAGTAATCTCACATCAACAGTGCCATTTATTTTATGGAATTAGAATGACACCGGAAACATACTTAGCTTCTTTTAACTAAAAATATTAAAATAAACACAATCAAGTCGAGTAAACCTATAGTAGTTTATTTCAATGAAAAATGATGTATTTATAGCACCAGAGAAAACAATACAGATTCTGTGCATGTCACGATACACAGCGGGAATCACTATCAAAAACATTAACAACATGGTTAATAACATCACTGACAAAACAGATACACATATCTGCACAAATAAGAAGCACTATACACAAAACAAACAAATCAGTCACAAAACAAACAAATCAGTCCTAAATGTATACAGAATTGTATATGCAAAGTGATGGATTTGAAATACACATGTAACCTATAATTTTCAAGATAATTATTGGAAACTTTATTAAGAATTCAAATACAATTATATAGAAGATATCTTATTACACAAATGCTGGACTATAATTCATATAGATCACACCAAAAAATTTAGCAGCACATACAAATGAATTACTAGACTGTGGTGTACATAAAGTATTGTACGTGTAATACAGCAGGTGCCCTGTGCTCCCTCGAAAGGCGGGGGAAGTCCACTGAGCACTTTCTATTTCAGTCCGATTTTCTAAGCTATCATCAGATAATGAAAAAATAATATTGTTAAGGTGTACAATCTGTCGCTTATGATCATTGGTAAGAAGCAACAAAATGACTGTCCAGCCATTCATATAAATTATTAGGTAAAAAAAAAATCACCTCTCCTCAGTAGAACTTGTCAATTAATTGAATAATATTCGCCAATGATCTTTATCGCACAACAGGTTTTCACTAGTTCAATGAAGTTCTCTCTTAGGGTATTTTGCTACATTTAATTATGATGTACATTTAAGGTGGAGAAAGTCCTTAAATAACTCAGTAGCTGCATTAAAAAATCTCCAAGTCTCTAGTCTCTTCCACATGGGGAGACAAGATGGCGGAAAAATTAAAAAAGTTTGCTTAAGTAAGCATTGTATTTGAGAAACTGAATTTGAGCTATAAATTTTTTAATCTATAAAGTAAAAAAAATACCCAAAATGTATGAGAAAATGCCAAAAAATCTTGTTGACCACCACTGTGCTTGGGATAGGGCCCATGGATAAACAACAAATACGTCCCCACAAAAAGAAGAAAAAAAAAGAAAGCAGTGGCTGCGAGTAGAAATGCTCATAAAATGAAAAAGCTCAGTGGACTGACACCCCAAGGGGTACAGCCATTGGTTAATCTTAATTTACACCAAACTTTAACCAGGACATATGCCCAAATATATCCAAATTTCAGCATAGGGACCTTAACCTTTACTGCGTTAACCACAGGAGGTTGTCTCTCCTTGGTCGTGATCCCTATTCTATCTCATCCCAGTGACCAGTAGGAGCTATGTAAAGACTCAGGCATCCAGTCACTATTAGGATTATTGCCATGCTTTGCCAAGATAGAGCAGATAGATAAAGAAGTCAAAATTGCCAGGAAAAATAGTATGGCCGTATATAGTGCTGTTCATTTAGAACATCTCGAGATTAAAATCAACTGAAAATTTGTGTCTTAGAGTTTGACTAGATTATTAGAGGACTCATCGGTTTTTAAATTCATGACAACTATGGGTTAACAATCAGGTGAAAATTACTGTGTAAGCGTAACATGTTTAATGTAAAATAAACAACCTTAATTTAAACGAAAAACGTCAAATGTATGACGTTACGCACAATTCAGAACTTTAAACATTACAATGTATGTTATCCATTCATAAATAAATATATTTGCGGATTTAATTTTATGAAATTTACTAACCTTTAACAACTATACACACATCTAATATGTAAATGGATCTTTGGCTAGATAGAAGCTGAATGTTTCAAGCACAGCCATATATCGCGGGTATAGAGCAAAAATGTCGTAACTCCAAAATCGCTAAAATCAATGTGGATATATTCTACAATGTAGAATTGCTGTAATTCCAAAAATCTAATTGGAAAGTTGGTTTTCGTAATGCAAAATTATTGTAA
>JAQQZZ010149936.1:0-12632 GCA_030265115.1 Mopalia vespertina | reverse complement strand
ATATGACGACGTGCCAGCCCAATGGGTGAAGGAAACCACCCTCGACACCACTGGCAACAAACAAAGACAAGACGGGGGACAGTAACAGGACGCAATACAGACACCACAAACAGATCGGCTTCTTGTTCCCCTTTTGCTCTGAAAGCACCATGGCAAGATGAAGCTCCCTCCAACCACCCGCGCAGGAGAAAGGAAAACTGTAAAAATTGGACACCAATATATTTGACATTTGAAGCAAAATTACCATTTTGGACACCATACTTTTGATTTCTGGCTAAGCCCCTGCACTAACCACTGAACTACGGCCCCTTCCCTCTCAAGGGGTTTGGGATTTAGGGTCTACATTACCTGACACTGGTACATATTTCTTGGGCTCTGGTTGAAGTCAGAGTAGGGGGTGAAACTGGCCACCAAACTCAACATAACCTGTTCATTCAACTCTTGATGAGTCGTCATCTGGAATAGAATTCATACGCCATGATAACACAAGTTCTTTGGTATAATCACTGTGTTGGGTCATTTTGTAAGATCAGTTTGTAAGATGATTTTGTGTGATTTTTCTTGTGAGGGATCACTTGTGAAATTATGTCATACATATTGTATCAGTTTGCAAGATCATTTACAAAAACTGTATTCATGTTGAAAGATCATTTTGAAGGATCAGTTTAGAAGATACGTTTGTGGGATCATTTGCAGAACCATATACACGTAGGAAGGTCATTTTGTAAAATAAGTTTTTCGGATACTTTACAAACCCTTATACATGTACATGTAGAAAGATCATTTTGAAGGATAGTTTTGTAGCATCGTTTTATAGAATTAATCTATATTGTAACACCAATTGATTTGTTTGTTTGTTTGATTGAGGTTTAACGTTGTTTTCAACGGTTTTCACTTATATGACGACGGACTGTCCACTTCACACTGCTCTTTGCCTTATTTCGGTGGAAAACCAGGAAGAAACCTTGTAAAAACCACCCTCCTGATTGCCGGAGCCACAACATGTGATGGTCGACAGGCTGACTCGATCCCTTGAACGGTACATCAAAGCAGGATTAGTAAGTGCACATGCTACCACTAAACCACGGCCGTGGGTGTAACACCAATTGAAGGATCAGGTTGTAGCGTAATTTGTAAAATAATTTTATGAGCTTATCTATAGTATCATTTAATTTGTAAGATTATTTGGAAATATTTTGTAAGAACATTTTGGAGGATAATTTTACCAGATAATTTTTTTATGGGTATGTTTCTTTTATAATAATAAATTTCTAAAATCATTTTGTGGGATCCTTTTGAGAAAGGTACTCACCCCTTCAACCATCTCTTCGGGTACAATAGCTATATCCATATACACCTGTTCAAATGAGCCGATATACTCCACTGCTTCGAGGGCTAGATTCTTCACCGGTCTCATCATGCGAGCTAAACTTGTGAAGATGTACAGCCCTGGGTACTGGCTAGCCACTTTCGTTTTGGCAACCATGCAGATTTCAGTCATTGGGGGCACCTGTAGACAAATGTATACAAATAAATTTGTTTTGTTTGATTGGGGTATTAGGCCGCACTTAAGGTCATTTCATTCACATGACAATGTGCCAGTCCAAAGGGTGATGTTTGATTGGGGTTTTACGTCGTACTCAAGGGTATTTCACTTACGACGTGCCAACCCAATTGGTGATGGAAACCACCCTCGACACCACTGGCAACAAACAAAGACAAGACGGGACAAATACGGGACAATAACAGGACGCAATACAGACACCACAAACAGATCGGCTTCCTGTTCCCCTTTAGCTCTGAGAGCACCAGGGCAACATGAAGCTCCCTCCAACCACCCGCGTCCAATGGGTGAATTTAACCACCCTCAACAACACTGGCAACAAACAGACAAGGGACAAAAACAGGACAATTACAGGATGCAATACAAACAGATTGGCTTCCTGTTGCTGGCCTTTAGATATTTGTTAGCTTGATTGAGGAGGTTACCACGGCAACAGTAAGCTCCATCCCAACCCTCTTCCAAACAAATTTGGTGCTATATAGGTCAAGCTGAGAGAAAATTTACCAATATTGTTGGTGTATCCTGTATTTATGGTGGGAGAAACTTTCCCATCAAAGGAGGAAAGACTGAGCAACAAACAGACCATTTATTCCAACAAGAGTAACTCATGTTAAATATTCTTTTTCAGATTTAGTCATCTTTTGCTTTGTTGTTTTGAGGAGGTTTGTAGTAACTCCTTAGGCAGACTTGCCTCCCCTGGATGACATGTATGTGTAAAGATGAAATTTTTCTTGCTTTAAAAATTTTTTTTCAAGGATTTACTGACCGTTAGAGTTTTTTCTGACCATTACATGCAAGTGCATTTTCTATTTTTTAAATTTCTTTTTGAATATACTCTTGTTGCCTTTTGTGCTTTTTTTGCCTTGATGTAATCAAAATTGAGTATTTAAATCTATTTTTTGTGTAGTATTTCATATGTTTGGCATAATTGTGTATTGAGCATAAATTATGTTGACAGAATACTTGTTAATACACAAGGTATGCAGTTCTGCTTAAGGTATTCACACAACACAATACAAAGACATCATAAACAGATCAGCTTGGTGCTGCCCCTTAGCTCAGAGAGCACCAAGGGATTAATATTTACAAGGACAATTGTCAACAAAAATTGAAGTAAGCGGCATCTTGCTTTAATAGGCCAATGGATGACAGTTAAATTAGAGAACTTTGGGCAGTTTCATGAAGACTTTGCAACGTGATACAAATGCTGTTACCATGATGAACCGTGCTAAAGACATAGTGTTACCATGACAACTGTGTGTGTGTAACGTGCAAAGGCTTTGTGAAACAGCTCCCATGATGATCTAAAAGCTTGATATTCAAATAACCTTTTGTGAGTTTTTGACCTTCATCGCTCGTAGTTTTCTCTCAAGGTCGCGCACATTGGAGTCGTGGATATACCCCACTACAATACCATCTAGCAGCACTGTATAACAGTCCTTGATTGGTCCAGGGGCCGGCCCATCAAACGGAGACATCCCTAACGAAGCTAACACCTTTGGCAGGTGAGCTGTCCGGAATTGTGTATTAACCACCTGTAAAATTGAACATACATGTATAACAGCTGTACACTCAACCATAAAATGGTTAATTTGAAAGTTATTCTAAGGACTTCAGTATCTGTTTGGCAGGCACAGGACACATTTTTAAGTAAGAAAGCTTCATTTGTTTGTTTTATTAGTTAGGGTTTAACACGGTATTTCACTTATATGATGATGGTTTGCCCCCTTCATACTATTCGTTGCCTAATTAACGTGGAAAAATGGGAGGAAATCTCATCATTCTCAAGGGTATTTCACTTGAAAGTACACCGACACGTTTACCCCTGAGCCATGGCTGCAGCCTCTTTCAAATGAGCATACTGGCAATTAAGTAAAGTTCCTTGTAACAAAACTGGTATGATTTTGTGTGTTTGTTTGATTGGTGTTTAACGTCATACTCAAGGGTATTTCACTTATATGACGACGGACTGTCCACTTCACTCTATTCCTTGCCTATTTATGGTGGAAAACCCAGAGGAAAACTCGCAAAAAGCACCTTCACGATTGCCGGAGCCATGTCGTGTGACCCACTCATATACCTGAGTGTCGACACCAAACTGGTACGAAATAAACTTAATCCTACTTTCATTCTAACCTAGACCTCAGAACTTGTTCCTAATAAAAACATTTGTCCCAATAAAAAAAAGTTCAAAAGAAACAAAACAAAGATCCATACCTGACAATGTGCTGCCATGTGATTTAACAACCCACACACGTTGCCATCTGGTGTGTGCACAGGGCATAAGAAACCTGAAACAAATCACAAAATAGGATTTACAAATCACACAATGTTCACCAGGGCCCATATTCATAAAGCTACCTAAGTACAGTGGCCCATTTCACAAAACAATCTTAGCTGACGCAAAACGTAATTACCATGACGACCAGTACTGTTTGTTTGTTTGATTGGGGTTTAATGTCGTACTCAGGGGTATTACACTTATATGATGATGTGCCAGCCCAATGGGTGACGGAAACCACCCTTGACACCACTGGCAACAACCAAAGACAAAGACAGGACAAATACATGACAACAACAACAACAACGCAATACAGACACCACAAACAGATCGGCTTCCTGTTCCCCTTTAGCTCCGAGAGCACCAGACCAACATAAAGCTCCCTCCAACCACTCAAGACAGTTACGTTCAATGTAAGCTAAGATTGCTTTATGAAACGCATCGCAGATCTTTAGCTGTGCTTTCATGTAGTTTGGGGACAGGCAATATTGTACGAGGGCCACATAGTTCCCTGGACGTTAGAGACAAAACAGCGTCCAGAAATTGAATGAAGTCAAAAGGCGTTTTGTCTAATTTTGGTCACCTGTTATTTGGGCAAAAAACTTTAGGCACAGCATTTACCATTGCGCTTATTGTGCAATTAAGAGCCTTGAAGTATTTCTTAAAGTTAAATTTCAAACATCATTTTAAATACATAAATACTGTTTTTCTTAACCTTTTATGGTCCTAAAGGGAAAAACTTTGAAACTTGTAAAATAAAAAAAATTAGGTGAAGTTAAACTCTTTCTTTTATATATTTGTTTGATTGGTGTTTAATGCCGTAGTATCTCACTTACATGGCGGTGTACCAGTCCAATGGGTGAAGGAAACCACCCCAGGTACTGGAAACAAACAAAGACAAGACAGGACAATCACAAGACCTAAAACAAAGGCATCACAAACAGATTGGCTACATGTTGCACAATAGCTCTACCAGCACCTGGGAAACCAGAGACTCCCACCTAATCACCTGCTCTTTCTAGGAGGTGTCTTTCTACAGTTTTACATAACCAACCTACCCCAGGCTTCAGGAAGTAGTTTTCTTGGAGCTGTAGTTCTCATCTGGGCGAAGAATGCTCCACGATGTACGCAGCGGAAATGGGAGAGATACCTCATGTAATTCAACTTGTCAGCAATGATTGTTAAACCAGATGCCTGAAATTTAACACATAAGTCATTTGATTAAAGTTTGTCAAGACTGTTTGACTAGGGTTTGTTTGTTTGTCTGTTTGGTTGGGGTTTAAGGCGGTACTTCAGGTTGTTTCACTCATGACGGCATGCCAGCCCAATGGGTGAAGGAAATACCCCTCAGTACCAATGGCAACAAACAAAGACAAGACAGGACAATTACAGGACATCAAATAACAGATCAGCTTGATGTTACCCATTAGCTCCCAGTGCCTAAGGGTAACAGGAAGCTCTCTCCCAATCTTCCACTGTGTTTGACAAGGGTTTTATGCCATACTTAAGGTTATTTCACTATTATGACGACCTAATGAGTGAATCAAATCAGTCTTGATTTTGTTTGTTTGTTTGATTGGGGTTTAATGTCGTACTCAAGGGTATTTCTTTTATATGACGGATTATCCACTTCACACTGTTCCTTGCCTCATTACCGCGGAAAACCGGGAGGAACCTCGTAAAAACCATCCAAAATTGTCGGAGCCACATCTTGTGAGTCACTCATATACCTGATGGTCGACAGACAGATTCAATTCTGTGAAATGGTAAATTGGAGTAGGATTAGTAAGTGCACATGCTACCAGTAAGCCACGGCTGCGGGCCCCAAATAAGTCTTGAAGCACTGCCAACAAAGATAAGACAAAAGAATAACAGGACACAAAACAAAGACGCTCACAAGGTCATTTTTGCTTGTCAAGAGTTATATTCGGAGCTAAACTCTGCATTACAACACTCAGCAGACTGTGCTGCTCAAACGTGGATCAGCCGCTGCGCAATTGATTGGCTGCCTGGAACTTGTAGGCACCCAATCAGATGGTGTGAAAAATTGTGGCGATTGTCAATAACGGATGTTGCAGGTTATGTTATACTCATTTAAACTGGAGGTTTTTGAAACAGCGGAATTTAACTTGAAACCTTGATCGCTTTTTTAGCCAGGGGGCAGTAGCTGTAAACTCAGGTTATAGCGGCTCGATCTGCAAGGGTTGTGTTGTAGAGCAACTTCTTGGACAAGGTGTGTTCTGACGTGAAACTCTATTCCACACCTTGTCACACTTAGGCCATATTTGTATTCAAACAAGGAGGAGTTATCCCTCATAGTTTGAGTAATTGGCAATGTGCAGCAGCCTGTAACCATGTTGCCTTATATTACTCTGCAATAGGTCGGAACATTGAAATACATCAAAATCCCATTAAAAACAAAGTACGGAAATATTTCATCATGGTGCTGTAACAGACAACCAAGAAGACGCATAAATAGGGCAGGTGATCGAAAAGAATATTGTCTTTCTCTGCTGTTTGCCATGATATTTCTGCAGAGGCGTTACATTGTTTGAAAAGTGGCTGATGTATTTGATTGGCCTCTTCGTTTTTTTCAATTTGCTTTGATCTTTGATTGCCACAACAGGGTAAGCGTGGCAAGGCGTATGACAGAACTTCGTGGAGACATCAGACTTGCCTGGGGAAGATGGTTGTAGAGAAGCTTGGAATATAAATTTTTAATTAGCAAAGATGCAAACAGCTTCATGGTTTCCTTCACCCATTGGGCTGGCACGTTGTCATATGAGTGAAATAACCTGGTATGTCGTATAACTCAAATCACATAACGTTAAAACACACATGTTAGCCCACTGTAAATCACCTCAAATCTCGTCCATGCAAATCCAAACTTTCTTGCCTGTTGTGACAATAGTACAGCATGTATTCGAACAAATTTATGTTTTCTGACAAATGTTGATGCTTTCTATCTGAAAAATTCATCTTTTGCCCCTCGGACGCAATTTTCAAGTCTTTTAAATAGCTTCCAAAATAGTAATTTAATGGATGAATTTGAGGGGATTAAGGGTATTCTGTGATTCTCATCACTGAAAGAGTGAATTTACCTGCATTAATCCAAGTCCAGTTTTAGAGGCGAGATTACCAGTGGCCAGCAGGTATTCCATTGGTTTAGTTACCTCATTGGCGAAACGACAAGCATGGTTGATGGACGCTACGAATACAAAATAGTATAATGTTGAATATTGACGGTATTCAATTATAAATAATAACTTTATTTACTATTCATCTTTCTTTTATAACAATATATGTAAAACTACTAAATTCATTTCTTATTTACCTTCCTAAGTTTCATTGTATAACAAAAAAAAAAAAAAAAATTCTTATAATTTATCTTCTTAGGCTTTATTTTATAACAATATAAGTAAAAATAATCTTTTTTTAAATTTTCTTAAGTTTTATTTTAACGCAATACAATTTAATTTTATTTATTTTAATTTTATAACATAAGTAAAAATAATAAATGTATTTGTTATTTATATTCTTAAGATTTATTTAATAAGAATATGAGCAAAATAATAAATATATTTACTATTTCCTTTTTATTTTAGACCCATTTGATAATATTTCAATATCTATTATGATTGATTGATTGATTGGTGTTAAATCAGGAGTAAGCAGCTTTATTTCAGAGGGTGGCCTAATCAACCACTGACACACTAACAACTATTCACTTATATGACGACGGATTGTCAACTTCACACTGTTCCTTGCCTCATTACGGTGGAAAACCGAGAGGAATCCTTGTAAAAATCAACCCCGCAATTGCCGGAGCCACATCGTGTGACTCACTCATATACCTGTAGTCGACAGATGGACTCGATCTTGTGAACGGTAAATTGGGGAAGGATTACCACTACCACTAAGCCAGGGGCGATCTGTAATGCTGTTGTGGTCCTACATACAAGGTATAAAATCTGATTGCTGTTTGTTTGATTGATTGGGGTTTAATGTCATACTTAAGCGAAATCTGATTGCAGTTTTACCAACATGTAAACACATTTTTACTTATATTGTTACAAAATAAAACCTAACATGGTTTGATTGATTGGGGTTTTAACCTAAGAAGGTAAGTATGAAATAAATTTAGAATTTTTACTTATATTGTTATAAAGTTATACCTAAGAAATTTAAAAACTAATAAATTTAACATTTTTACTTATATTGTTATAAAGTTATACCTAAGAAATTTAAAAACTAATAAATTTAGCATTTTTACTTACATGCACATGTATATATTTTGAATAAATGAAAAGAGAAAAATTTGCTTGCCAACACCGGGATTTGAACCCGGGACCTTTGGGTTACAGGCCCAACACTCTACCGGCTGAGCAACTCTAGTTACAAAACAAAACCTAAGAAGGTCAATAAGACATAAATTTAGAATTTTTACTTATATTCTTATAAAATAATACCTAAGAAAATAAACAACAAATAAATTCAGTATTTTAACTTGTATTTTTATAAATTAAAAACCTGAGAAGAAAAATAAAATAAATTTTAAGAAAATCAAAGCATCGGTGAAAGAAGAGCATACATGTTATTATTGACGTCTTACCTAAATTCACTTCGAATGCCGTGCCTTTGTTCTTAGAATTCCTCGCAATAGAAGCTTTAATTGAAAATAGCCAGCCCTCTATCTTCTCCTGGAAGAAAACAATAGTAGGTGGTGTTTATCATCTCATTTAGGCCATCCATAATAATTTATTTGTTTCCCGTAACCCTACCTACCCAAAAAATTCAAGGTAAAAAAAAAAGAGAATGGTAGGATTTTTTTTTTCTTTGCCGTTTTTCAGAAAATGAAGAACTGCTTTTCATGAATTGGAAAAAGAAAAACTCTTTATCCAAAAAGCATGGGTTATGGGGTTTTTTTTCTCAATAAAAATTGAATACACTGCCATTAAATAAGTGAATTAGCCTATAGCAAGGCATATAAATAGTACATGTATAAATTTTTTTATTCAGATAAAATGGCCGTATGGTACAATTTTAAACAAAAGTGTTTTTTATGTTTTAGATAAAATAATTTTTTAAAAATACTAATAAAAAAAAATAATAATGCCTACCTACCTACCTACCCACCTACCCACTTTTTTATATTCTTGTTTATTATTTTTATTATTTTGGATGGCCTAACCACAAATGTTAGGCTGGTACATGTAAGTGGACTGGTTCTGAAGATTCTCTCACACCTTTCAAATAGTCAAGACACTTACTCGATCAATCAAACAAAAAAAGCAATTATCACACAAGCGTGTGCTGTTGGGGCGATGGTCCAAATGGGGTTATGCTGAAGCAGGGGCTTAGCCAGAAATCACAAGTGTGGTGTCCAAAATGGTCATTTCGGTTCACATTTTAAATAACTGGGTGTCCCTATCTCCTGCATGTTAAGGTGTCTTAAAACAGGGTGTCCAAATGAGGCAATTGTTCAATTCAGGGTATCCAGTTGGATGGGTGCCCAGCAAGCCAAACAACGTTGCAACATGCTTTGATTTGGTTGTGTAAATACAGTGTTACGTTGTTGCATCGGAATTTTGTGGACTACCAGTTATGTTTCCACAACCTTAGAATACCATCCCACAGCAATGAAACAGAAACATAATAGCTACGTTGTAATATTGTTGTTGCATCATGCAACGTTTTCACAACATTGTCATTACCTTGAACAAAACCCTACCAATTCACAACTAAGTCACAATGAGTCGATTTGTGTGGTTACAATGTTAAACTACAACGTTTTCCTGTGATGTTTTGACAATGTTATAACAACGTTGTATCAACTGGTACAAACTAAAAACCAAATAGCAGTGTAGATTTTATGTTGCAGTAACGTTGTTATTTGGTTATTTTGCAAAGTTAGCAATGTATAGCTGGTATACAACCTGCAGCTACATAGTGTGCTTACTGGGTGGACACCCCTCTGTCTAAACCATTGTGCTGTAGTTATGCAAACTCAGTGAGTTCAGGATGACCAATTTATAGGTTTCCCAAAATCGTGGGAATCGTTTGAATACAAATAATTCTGTCTTATTTTTCACGTTTTTTTATTTGAATAATCAGAGTATATCGCATAAACCTCACTATTATCAAATATGCATTTCAAGTTGATACCAAATATACACTCCCCATAGCTTAGCTTGTATATTAAGTCTCCTGAAGACAGCAATCTATAAATAAAGCTGGGTCACTAGTTCAATTCCAGGTTAAACGACTCTTTCTTTCATGTGTTTTCAGTCAAGTGTAACATTAGGTCATCCGGGTTGTGCGTGTGCAATAAGCTGACCAGTGAAGTGTGAATTCGACCTAAAGCAAATTATGGTTAAATTTGTTCAAGGAATGCTCTCCAACTGACTGAGAATATATTGCGATAGATTTGTTGTTACTTGTGAGATGCCGTGCATTCCTGACAACATTTTCAGGTTGACGGCCTGGCTGTCAAAATGTCTGATCTGTTTGATATTGTTTTGCTTATGGCATAATGCTATCATTTAATTGTGATCACCTCTGTGCAATCAGCCAAATAGTTTTACAAGTAATTTTTCTTGGGATCATTATAAAATGTTTTATGCACTTTTTGTTTTATTTCTTTCATTTGGAATAGTTTAAGGTGCATTCTCATCAGTCATGGTGCTTTTTTCAGGGGATTCCCCATATTTGGATGTTTTGATTGGTCAATTTTTTTCTAGACCAATCAAAATACAGCAAATAAGGGGAATCCCCAAAAGTCCTATCTACAAATCGTACCATTAGAATGCCCCTGTAGACAATTATTTTACATGCTTTATTTTTAACTATTTTATAAATATTACCATGAAGACATTCAACAGCTTATTCTTTTTCAGGCATAACAGTAAATAGTCATATATAACATGGAGTGGGAGATTGAATAACAGAATATTAGAATAGCAGTCTGTGCAACTGTCGACTTACAGATTTAATTCGTTCTCATTCCTTCATTTAAATTAAATCCACTAGTCCATAAAGTATTACTGTTTTATGATAATGTCACTGTGATCATTTTTCTTATGTATTTTTTTTACATGTTTTCTTAAATATAATTTAGACATTACATCAACATGTTTGAGGGTTATACATGTTAAGCTTTCATTCAAAGTTTTATTGTGTGATACAGTTTTGATACAGCCTTGTTTTTATATTAAATACTACTTTGTATTATGTATATGTACTTCAGGGGTGGAAATAACTATACATTTGCAGGACATGTCAGGTAAAAATTGAGATTGTCCTGTAATTAAAGATCCCCAAAATTTAACATTGTGTTTAATGGCATGCAGGACAAAATTGGAAAAATGCCTGACAAAATATTTTACAAATTTCCGCCCCTGTAATTTAAGTTATGTTATCTTGATGTTATGAAAGTTTATTGTGGTAGTATTAGTTTCATGTTTTAAAAAACGCAAGTTTCTTTTCCCTGAAGTATTACATTGTGCTAGTCACGTTATGCATTTTCAAAAAATATTTATCTTTATAATTAAAAAAAAGGCATTTCCTGTGTCATTTTTACACTGATAGAGAAAGTCATTTCAACCTCTATGTTTATTGTTATGTAGTTTGACAAATTATGCAGACTGAAATGCAGTCATATATTTTATGACACTTGTCACAGTAAATGAAGTACGATTTTCTCACTAAACACGGGTTGAATCGATTATGACCACATTTTAAGAGAATGAATCTGATTAAGTAGACTGGTTCAGCTAGCGCCTACACTGGTTACATGTATCTTAATGATGGTCTTGCAGAGCTGATTTTTAGGTTACCCCACAAAACATTACAGAACAGGCCTGTCATACATGTATACCTGTACATGCAGTGTATATTTTACACAGAAACACTCTGTATTTGGGAAAAAAGTGAATCCCAAAATGTAAATTTTATTGAATGCATCAACACAACCAGCCAGGGGCTTAAGCGAAAATTAAAATTATGTTTGTTTCGGGTAACAAGTGAAGATTTTGCAAGTCGGGTCGGTCGGTCGGAATTTTTAATTTTTTTTGCCACTGCCTGAAGTACGGTTTATAATTAAGGGCCCAATTTTCGTCATTAGGCTAAAGCTGCTAGGTGCGTGCGTAGTGTTGTAACTATAATTCCAATGTAATATCTATTAAAAACTTCTGTAAGTTTCTTTTCAAAGTACAAAGAAGATCTCAATCTGAGTAGCAAACATATTTACAGAGTGTGGTTAGTTTTTATTTTTGATTCTCTTTCTTGTTTTGTTTTTATTAAAGATAACCATTTTCGGAAACCGGCCTCTTGAGTCAAACTCAGTGCAGATCAGCCATTTATTCTGCGACGGCAATTTTTTGCCGACATGGCTTGAATTTATGGCGGCTTTTACGACGGCATTGCTGATTGCCACCGCTAATTAGAAGGGTTGTTTCTGGTAAGTGTTTGTTGCTTGCTTCTAGCACCAAATATCTGGTTTTAGTTGTACACTGTAATATATAAATCCGCAATAATTAAATTTAAAAAAACTAACAATCAAAAACAAATGGTCAAGGCCTTTCCAACTAAGGAGAACCTTTATAAACTGACTGTCTGGCTTTGAAATTGTCTGTTTTCATCTTTTAACTTCCAACTATTTATCTTTATCATACTTAAACAAAAGAAATGGAGTCTGAATTGATTTTTTTTAAAAATGATGCGTTAAAATGATGTCTCAAAGTGAGTTTATCCTCCAGCTTAACTATCCATTTAGGGTAGTTAAACCGG
>JAQQZZ010149935.1:0-26813 GCA_030265115.1 Mopalia vespertina | reverse complement strand
CGTACGTACACACATACACTCTCTTCAGCGTACGTACACACATACACTCTCTTCAGCGTACGTACACACATACACTCTCTTCAGCGTACGTACACACATACACTCTCTTCAGCGTACGTACACACATACACTCTCTTCAGCGTACGTACACACATACACTCCGACACGGGTGATAACATGTCAATATTTTGAAAACCTTTTGTTATCAGCAGAAAGGTAAAATAATTTTAGTATAACGGTTGACGTTATAACCATTCCCATGATCTTAATAACGAACACCTGGAAATGTTTTACAGCATAAAGATTTCGTCCAAAATGATGTTTAATCAAATAATTTGATGCCCTGATTTAACCACAGTCTGAAGTTCATTCATAAAATAATATACAGTAACTAAAAACCAATCAGTCCATAGCTGTAATAGTCATTGGGAAAGCATTGAAATTTGATGTAGTCACAGCGTTTTAATGCTGATAGCATTTCTAGTTACGTTTTTGTTATTGTTTGTAAACTGTACATATAACGTACATACGTTTAGAAATAGAGACTAGAAAAGAAATCTTTATATATGGAATCCCGAGGTTTGAGTCCCGGTGGAGGCAAGCAAAATTATCGTTCTCTACACTTTAAAAAATATATTTAAAACTGGCTATGCAATGCAGAGACCTGAGTTCGAATTCCATAAAAATGCGAAATTGTCTTTCTGTAGATTAAAACTATATATTCAATTTTTAATTTCGATATTTATGTCATAATTATTGATAACTCATTTGATTCTGTAGTAACGCAATATGTCACCTTGTATAGTGTTTTCTGTCTAGAGTCTAGAGTAAAAGGAAAAGAGTCAAAAAAAGTATTTTTATTGCTGTGATATGGTCATGTATATCTAAATAACTCATTTAAAGAAAGCTTACAATGTCCAGCTATCAGACACTTAATGTGGGCTTTACATGAATAAAAACATTTGGACTATAACTTAACCTGTCGTGTCTTTTCTTACCACTGGAGGAAGATTAACCTTCCAACAATATGATAACACTTCACATCTTGGTTGTGCTAGTGTCAATTATTGTCGGAATACACAGCCGTCATATAAGTGAAATAGCCCTAAGCACGGCGTAAAACATCAACCAACCAACAAATCTTAACTTGCCGTTGAGAGCATGCAAAATTTCTCTTTCTCTGTATTTATTAACAAAAACTATATTTTTATATGTTACAATATGTGACGTTTTACTTTAAATGTCATTGTTATAAAAAACTAAAACTTGAAACAAATTGGTGGATATTCTACTTACCTGACTTATCTCGTCAACAACTTATATCAATGAGTAAAAACTTACACGGACATCTAAATAACTTTACCTGTAAAAACTAAAAAATCTGTAATTAGAGGTTGAGATCATTAAGTTGGGTTTAATTGAGCCGGTACGATTACTCTTTGCAAAAGCCTCCGTAGCTCAGACAGAGTTTGAACCCTGGTAGAGGACAAGGAATAGTTGCATAAATAGCCCACATGTTCTTGGGTTATGTCTAGCTCAGAAAGGTGTGTGGTGCTAGGGCGCAGAGAATGGGCAAGGAAAGTAAGTGCGAAATTTAATTCACGCTATCTCGCTACCACAGGTCTCGCTTAATTAATATTGCACAGTAAGTGTTAAGTGCCCAAAGAAGGGTATAAAGGTGTAGCGGATACCTGTGTTAATCTGACCTAAAGCCTTATCCTGGAGCTATCAATACACGCGCAGGATCAGCCAATTTCTAACGATGCGACGTGTCAGCATTTTACAACACCCATACGCCAGCAACCTATCTTAACAGATAATAAAATATGTCGAACGCAAATATATATTTAATAATTAAACTTCAATTTTATTTATTGTGCAAAGGTATAAGTTATAAAGTTAATTAGATAAAGGCATATACTACATCACAAGACAACTAGGTATTTACAGATACTTTAAACAAGAACAGAAGTAAAGAATAAAGAAAACCATATCGTTAATGTATATTTTTAATGTAGAAAACTTTTGTTTTGTTTGCCTCCACGGGTTTCTTTTAATGAGCTAAGCTTAAAGTACTCAATTTTGCAGTAAGACATTTAAAATTCGTACATTGTAAGCAGTGGCTCAATTTTATTTATTGGTTTTTATTTATTGAAATTCAACCACTGAATAAACCATTTTGGCCCAAGACGGGACTTACGTCTTTCTATCTCAGTATCCAGACAACACAACTTCGACAGGTCTTCACAATTTAAATCTTCAATTTTGGTTGCCCTTAGAGTAAGAGTTGTATGTGTCCGGAATAATCGTACTACCGTACAGTTGCCTAACCCGCCATGTTAAAATCTGTGTTTCATATCACTGGACTAACCATAGCATTCAAAATACAACAACATGCTACCATTTTGTCGTGTGATTGTGCGCAGTGTTAATCCCGGCTACCGCTCCGTGTCTGATAGCAGAACATTTGACAGATTTAGTACCCGTCTCAATTCGACAGACAGTTGGCCAAGGCTAATATTGACTCCTGCATTCAATAGTGCTTTTCTATCGCGCTATGGAAATCTCAAAGAAAATATTTACACATTAAACAGAGTTGGAATTAATTCCAGTGGACAAGTCAGCGGTGATACCGTCTTCATCACGATCCGTCTCTCAGATCCAATCTTTAGATGCACCCATCTTAGACAAACCCCTTGTGCTATTGAAAAATGGAAAGTGTTTCAATTTACGGAAAACTTTTGAAAATTATTCTAAGCCAAAGGACCAACATTCTGTCGTTGACTGCTCACGTTGAGTGGCTCACTTCATCCAACTGTCGTTTGTTTGTAATCATCTCACTCCATATCCCAGCTATTAGATCTTAATATGAACTATCAAAGAGTTAAGTCAGGATGGCATAAAGGACAGAGAACTCAACACAGAGCAGGTCAAATAAACCAGGGCATAATCGGTTTATGTCTTAGCTAATATTAGATTTCCATGTAATGTGTCTCTATTGAGATTATAATAACCCGAGATAGCTGCTGTAGACATGCAGAAAGATACAATGTCTAATGTAGGTAAGCTGGAGAATTTGGCAATTATCCGAGGTCTCATTTGTGTCAACCATTTATTCCATTTATTCGGTACCTGATTCTAAGGGTCGTGGTTTCCATTCCGGGACTGCAAAATTATCTGAACTAGAATATGCTCAAACTGGAAAAGTGTTATCCCAAAAAAACGAAACTAGTGTTCATTTATATCTCATTTAAAAAGCAAAATCTCTATTTTAAAATGGTAATTGTATTCATCTAAAAGCATATTAATTATTATTTATATTTCGATAATTGCATCTCTGTCCTATGATACTATTTTATAAAGTTGTAATAAGTAAAGAAATCGTCGAGTTTTGTGGGTAATTTCGACACATAAACAGGGTATATCTGACATCGACATGTAACTGACAAATGTATGGTAAATTAGTTTAATTCTCGTTGTTTTTTAGGCAAATGCTTACAAGCTTGCGGATTTATACAAATATATACTATGGAGATATTAAAAATTGGCGTCTTGTTATATGCGCCAGTTATTGAAAATATATTTTTAGTTTTATATCGGTGAATAATTTGATATGTTTCCAGTTATTTTCATATTATATTCGATAAACGTAATGATAGGGTATCCATAGTCCGCAAACTACTCCCCTAACTGTTCACATAGTAACTGACCAAAGATTTCAGCGGATCTCCGAACACGCGACAGTGTAACACCTCAGAGCGAGCGCACACCTGTCCACTCAGTCTTTGATGTTACCGACATTTCAGGTAGGTGTCTCCAGTCGGCTCCGCATCCTTTTGTTTGGAGTATAATTGTTTCGTTCAACTCAGAGTGATTTGTTTGCATATGTATCGATGTAAAGCCGGGCGTTAACCCGATGTGCCCGGACCACACCACAATAGAAGCTTGTGGGAGATACCAAATGTCCCCACCGTAGCTGGTGCCCCGGGGCTAAACCAGCCTCCGGCTACCCCAGTACCCATGCTCTATAAGGATCAGTGGATTGGTCGATCGGAGCCCACTACATTAACTTGAGTTGCTAACAGATTTTACTGTTATACAGCGGCGAGTGTCTAACGGGAACAGAAGTGTTATACTCTAATGATAAGCGGAAGCTGGCCGGAAGAGAGAAGCGGACTTCTAATAACGCCCCCTCATGAATATTCATTAGGTTCCATGCAATAAGGTCACGTGGTATTGTGGCACAAGTCTGGGTTTAAAGAAGTGCTGAGTGAATTGTAGCTGACAGCAAATTGTAAGATTTGGGAGTACGGGAAAGTTTTCTCATACTCGAGGAATATATCCCGTCCAGAATCGCGTCCCCTCGGACTGTACATCAGAGGCTGGTTATATACCTGTTAGGAGAATGTCCACGGTGGAACGGTTGTCTGCTTGTCACCTGCACACGGAGCCCAGTCCCCCCAGTTCACCCTCTCTCAGCGACCTGATTGCAAGGAACAAGTTATTGGAAGGTACTCACATTCATTTGATATTTCTAATATTCTAATACATCATCTATTTATTCGCTTGCGATAATCATCTTGCCCATTGCCCTAATTTCACTCACTTTATTTATTGACACAATTTAATCATCATATTTGGCCAGTTGTTTGCTACAGTAGCGCGTAAAGGTCTTGTGGATTTATGAGTGGTTTATATTAAACAAACGTGGAATCAAACAGTTAGTGTTTTATTTCACTGTTAATAATCCATTGTCTACACAGCGATGAGATCTAGTTGCTTATTTGCTCACGGAATCATTCAATCGTTTATCAAATTTGATTCCGTTAAGTCCCAAAGGTTATGAGACTGAGTCCAAAGACGAACCGTTTCGTGATTCCAAATCCAATATAGAATTAATGTAATTAGTAAATGTAATTCTTATTGAACGAGTCCCTATTTAGAAATGAATTTAAGAGCCCAGACTACGTTTACAATAAATTGACAGCAGTTACCGTGTGTTACGTTAGATTGGTCATAGGCCAACTGAACATTTCTTCCTGTTACAAGATTACACGAATTGATACCCAGTCAAACATCTTTACCATATTTATTTTTGTCATAATTTCAAACATATTGAAGGAATTAAGTGCGGAACTATTTGGGATTAACCGTGTTGACAAAATAGGTAA
Organism: Mopalia vespertina; assembly: GCA_030265115.1. Taxonomy (NCBI): domain Eukaryota; kingdom Metazoa; phylum Mollusca; class Polyplacophora; order Chitonida; family Mopaliidae; genus Mopalia; species Mopalia vespertina. The sequence continues at coordinate 21,642 of JAQQZZ010149935.1, read as the reverse complement.
GTGCGTGTACATCGTGCGTATCAACTCTATAACAGATTATCTGTTTTGATATTTGACATTTTAAAAATCCTAATAAGAATATAGTTTTTTTTATAGATGTGGATAAATAAAGGTGTAAGTCTCCATCGGGATTCCACATACAAATTTTGCTAAGGTTACAAAGTAAACATTTGCAACGTGTATGGGTTTAATTTACGTTTGATTGATTATTTGGTTATGATAGTTTACGTTTTTCTAAACAGCGGTAGCCAAAATTTAATTTTAAGTTTTAAATTACCGTCTGTCCCAACATTTTGATATTTAACACGTGGCTTGACTTAAGAGCTAACCTGTGCAATTATTCCATAGACAGTAATTCAAATAGTTAACTAGCAGATTTAGCATCATTCAGAAGAGGGGTGACTCAATGTCGAGAGGGAACAGCAGGCAATGGAGTAGACGTAGAAAGATAATATGTTGTGTATGCCTTCTTAATGTTGTAGAGGATTTATTCCGTTTTTTATTTGTCTGTCTACAGTACTAAGATTAACGACTATCTGTATACTCCCAAGAAAACTGTTAGTATGTAGAAATCTGCATTGGTTTGCTCCTATTATATCTTCGAGTAATCTTTCAATCCTAAAATCACTAATGAAATTTATACATGAAGCACATAAATGTAGGGAAAATATTGTCTCATATAGGGCCACTTGATGCTGCCACCCTACAACACCGATGCATGCTCGAACCGAATGTCAATTACTGCCAATTGTGTATTTGGACCCATGATCATATATACTCAATAACCTTAATAATAATAATAGTAATAATTCAAAGAGTGTATTACTGAATATTGTAGTAACGAAATAAGCAACGTCTTTCCACTATTACTTGTTTATTGAAGTTAAGTTATAGATGACATGCAGTTAGTTATATATCTTGAATTAACAGTTAAATATAACCTTACGACGAAATATAGTATGCTTAAAGTTTTATAACTAGATTTAGAAAGAAATTTTTTAAGCATCTCGTGTGCATGCTGTAGTATTTTATTTTCTGGTTATACGATTTATTCAGTAGTGTCCAGGTCAAATATTTAACTATGTACACAAACGAATTATTTTTTGTTTTCGTTTCAACACAGTCTGTGAATTCAAGAAATCAAATATAAATTGTAGCAAATCGTTGTGTGGATATTTGTCGGAAAGCAATGTAATTATAAGTATTATTAAATACTGATATACTTATGGGAACTTATATATCTTCACTTTGACATTTTTGAAGCGTTATAATTATTTCTTTCTATTTTCGACACTAAGCACCAAGCTAATGATTTAGATTCCTTTTAATTTAAATCGAGACGATAAAGGAGCCAGCTGCTAATAAGAGTTCGATTACAATTCTGTGTTTTGTGCAATACTGGACTACTTTAAGAAGAAGAAACTATGTAAGACGTTATTTGGAAATTCTTAATTTCCCACGATCATTTTCACGGTGATTTGTCAGATGTGTGCACGTTTTTTCACGGTCTGTTGTGTCTACCGTTATATAGTGCGTGAAATCAAACCGATATTGTCCCGTTCGAATTTGGCGGAGAATTTGTGGACAGATGCGCCGCGCGTGCAAGGATGAAACGCCTGCACGTGCATACGCCAGAGCATTTCTACCCATTTCTCCATATTTACAGTTATTTAGATTTGTTCCATTAGGGTTAGAACTGCTAAGTATATAACTGACTGTGAATCAGTTGGGGGTACTCGCGCGATGCGTGCTGTGAGGGCGATCGGACCGACCCCATCACACGCCACTCACATCTGGAACTATTTTTATTAATTACATTAACAATTACAACTATCTTGTTTTGTATTGTCCAATGTAATCTTCATTATTCCTTGATATAACTTTCAAAAATAATTACTCGTATTCATTTTAGGGCGCAATCTACAGCTTTTGTATATATAATGACAGAATATAAAACCAGAAGTACCCTCCATTCTATTAATCACGTAAAATTATTCTCACGAAACAAAAAGACAAATTTTGACTGTTCATTTAAAAACGACCACAATGAGTCAAAATTTTAAATATAGAGATGCCCTCAATTAAAGCTACAATACTACTTATGTTTTCTTAATCCATCCAACGGCAATCTGTCATGTTAAACTTGAAAAAACCCCAACTACATACATCTTGTCTGAAGCTCATTTATTGCATTGAGTCAAGTTTTCGTATTTTAAATTTTTTATTCAATTAATGTTTTTTATTTTTCTTTTAAAAAATGCTATTTATTTCTTGTAACAAATATGCTAGCATTTCCATGCTTTTGTTTTACAATTCTGATATATATTTGTGTATTTTTAATCTAACATTATTTCTCATCTGCTCTTTGTAGAGAACATATATTTACATACACACACCTATGCCATACTTTTTTATAAAACGTTTGTCTCGTTTTAAAAATTTATGCTCAATCTTTATATTGTATTTTCATGAAAGGGACATCTTGACCTTTAACGTGAAGGAAAGTGCCTAAGTATTTCTTCCATGTACAGAAACAGTTTCGTATACGATAAATTAGCGGTCGGTACGTATTTTGTTACGATTGACATAATAAAAAGTAATCTCACGTTTTATTCGAGGTTAAATTATATTTTACGGAACAGTATCAAATGTTCTGTGCTCTTTTGGGATTTGGTTTATCGCTGGTTAGAAATCATTGGACAGACGGTACCAAATGGATGCGAGGGCTATTTTACTTCAAACTGATTGTATCTAAGCACGTGCCCGACACGCGCCGATGACTCTAATCAGTGAATTTTCACCTGCGGCGGTATGTCCTTTCAAGTCTACCTGGCTAGTCTCATGCCGCGCGTTTTAAACCCCAGGTTAAATTTCTCATCAGACATTGTTGGGATTTTAAACGGGCAGATGGCTAAGAACTCGTATTTGATCCCCGACTGATTGAAACTTATTACATAATTAATATGCCTTCTTGGGTTTAATTGCGTAAGAACTTTTTTTTATCATTCTCACAATATATGATCCAACATGTCAGTTGTTTTATAAAACAAAAATAAGACAAATGACGCTTTAGCGTTTTATTTTACTTAGTCCCAAAAGGTAAAAGAAGAACTACGTTACGAGACGACTTTGTGTATGTGTAAACATTGAAGCAATTCATAATTTTCTTAAAGTTATTTTGATAAATGAAATGAAATCATCATATAATATATGTTTACTTTTATTGTCATGTGATGTTCCTTCCATAAATCTTGGAATGGAGTGGTTTAACTAAACCTAATATAAACAATGCGACAATACAAATACTTTTAAACAACATTGTGCCTTCCTTCATTTAAAACAGGTTTGGTAAAGACTAATATCAGTCAATATAGGCTTGTTAGTTATACTCATTTTAAATTGTAGCCAATACTTTTATCTCATATATCGGAGCCTTTTAACTTGACTGCCTTTATTTTCAAGAGCAATTTTGTAGTTACAATTTAATATCAAAATGCAAAAAGGTAAATAAATAAATAAATAAGTAAATTAATAAATAAATAAATAAATAAATAACCCTTAATACAAACATTCTTGTATTTCGGATGCAAATTAATTTTAATCTTTAGTAAAACAATCCTAAATTTTGTTTTGAGCATTTCTAACCTATTAATAAAAAACAAAAAAGAACAAAAAGCACACATATCGTGCCGTATGTGTTGGATCATAGTCAACGTTTATTAAAAAAATATACAGTAACGTTACGTTTTAAAATCTTAAACAATAAGAGCCCGGAATGCTATTTTCGGATCACATAACCGTGACAACGTAGTATAGACTTAATAGTATTTAATGTTCGTCAGAAGATATATTATACAGGAAATGACCCGACTACAGTCCACGTCACGTGACTTGAACAATACCTGTCCTTCCAAGGAGAGTTGTCCTCCGTACTGGACCTAGTTTTAGCACCTCTTGAGGATTTATATACGAACCTGTTATATATGTGCACGAAAACATACTGTATAATCAAATTCCACAATCAAATTTCATTATTTGATGGATTCTCTCCGATATTGAAAATATTTGTCTTTACATGTGCGTTAGTTGTGTTTGCCTGTTTCAAAATATCAGTGATTGCTTATTTCTGTATTCCTTATTATATATTCCTTATTATATATTTTCATCATATTTACAGTCTAACGTATACATGTTATAAAAATTAAATGTACTTATTTATTCACTTGTTTATTTATTTTAATTATTTATCGTTTTCTTTCAAATGCGAAGTCGTATTAAATCCTTTATTTAACATGAAACCAGTCTCTTGATAAATCGTCTCATGCATATAGGTTCGCAATTAATAGCTCTATTCCTCCACGCAATGGCCGCATTTGTTATTTTATTACACCAGAATTCCAGTTAAACACAATTATGTGCTGAGCCAAGCCTTTAATTGACAGAGTTGGTGCGTAGTTTTCTTAAAAAATAAAAAATATAAAAAAATATTTTTAAAACGCTACATAGTATATGTTTGTGGTTAGTTGGTGTATCATAACCCAAAGGCCCCGGGTTCGAATCCCGGTGGAGGCAAGCAAATTTTTCTCTCTTCATTTATTTAAATTATGAGTCTTTAATATATATGGCGAGGAATATATTTGTGTCCGGTTTAAGGGGTCAACGTTAAAAGTAACAAACAGGATATGAAATGATCGTTTAGGCTAGTGGAAGAAAATGGCTCAAAGGTAAATAATCAAGTAAAATCATTTACCAATTAAGTCACAAAACAATCATAGATAGGAACTTATATATAATAAAGATACGGCAGGCCGACGAAGTGCGAACCAAAATAACTAATTAATAATTAAGTATTGGGGCAAAAGTTTTAATTCTTTTAACCTATTGTTCATTTCAATTTAGATGTAGACATAAAAAGCTACTTCAACCAAATCGACCTCTGTAATCAATAATTAAATTGCAATTCAAGAAGGCTATGTGTATATTTTGTATCAAGGGTTCGCTGTGTTAACACGTTGACAGATGGCTAGAATAACTTTTAGACGCTCCTATTGAGGCAGTGCCCTCCAGTAAGGAAATATAACCTGATTCATATAGCACCAAGATTTTCATGTTTTATTGTTTAAAACTATTCTGTGACTTTGCGTTAACAAAAAACTATTCCAATCGTCTGGCTGAAAAAAAGGGCGAGCAGGATTGTGTTGTGTTTTGAAGTAGTGTGTATTGTGAAAGATGCAATGTTTGTGTATACAGAGTAAATTGGGGTGGGCACTCTGCGGTAAGCAAACCGACAATCCCTTATTGGAGAAAAATTAGCTGCTATTTGATGCAAAGTCAACCGGTCTTTATATTCAAATGGATTGTTTGCTAAACGCTCTAGGCAATTGGCTTCATGGACAATACGCCTTGGGGTTGGCTCTGTCGCTGCTGATAGAGAGAGCCGGACGCGATCAGACGCTCGCCTATTTCTATGATCCGAGACCCGAGGGTGTCCTACAGTGAAATGCCCCTTATACAGCATTACTTTACCCCTGACTGTGAAGAATATTGCATTTGCTTGAAAAAATATGATAACAGTCTGTTTGGAAGAGGATTAAACTCGTTTCCTAAAGAAGATGATGACTATGACAAAGCTGTGGTTCCGCCTCAAGGAGTACACCTTGCCGGCAAATGGTTTAGGCCTATTGTTCTTGAACCGAACGCCTTCTGTCTCCCTCATGACATTTGTTTTTTAACTTTTTAAATATAGATTTGATATATCAATATTGAAGCATCAGGCCGTTATTTGGCTGGGTCAAAATCGTTTTAATCTGTTGGAAATTTGTTACCTGTAATTGTGTTAATTCAGAGTAGATAAAACATATAAAGACCCCCACTTTCGTTTTCTTTGATGCCCCCCCCCCCCTTCACCCCCAGTATACTGGGGTTGTGAAACGATTGTACTTGAAAAAGATTTGATCTGTTTTGTTTTAAAATATTAAACCAAACACATAAGTATCGGATGCACTGATATCTATTTTGTTAGACCGGGATATTTGATGACCAAAGTAAAAACACGACATAAAACAATAAGATATTTGATAGAACAATTCTATGACATTTTATAATTTGTCTATATTAACCGGACAGACAAAAAACCGGGCTTCATATCCGCTTGAAAATGCATTTTTTTTTATATAAAGATATTGAAAACGCGCCGAATTCACACTTTGATTACAGTTCAAATTTTTCAGAACAAATTCTACCTTGTCTTTTTCAATAAATTCTGCTTTTCAGGATTTAGCAAAGCATTGAAATTGGTATATCAATTGAAACGGTAAATTTATAAAAAAAAATTAAGTAATGTTCAAATAACAAACATTCAACCAGTGTTCTGTAGCCCTAGGAGTCAGCATGTTAATTCAATATTAATACTCCATATTTTAACTGATTATTACCACTGATTTCCTTAAGTTTAAGTCCGACTCCAACAAAATATACACATGGATTTAATATGTCGGTTAATTTTCAAACCAGTGTCAAGACTCAAGACATAATGACGAGCTTAGTTCTCTATACTCTATTTCCACAAATCTCTTATCTGCAACAAAACAAATTATTGTTTAATTTGACAGTGCAGTTTAAATTTGTACATTCTATCGCTGATTATGTTGGGAAATTCATTATATAGACTTAACATTTTGACACATCTCACGGGCCTCCGTGGCGGAGTTGTCTAGAGTGTACGCTCTAGTGAGTGTATCATTTTGGTCCATATATCCCCTTTACCCCAGGGGTCGCGGGTTCGATTCCTGCGGACCGTATGTTGGTTGGTATGCCAGCAACCAGCGTAAGGTCGTGTTTTTTTCTGGGTTAATTTACTACCCAGTTTTCCTCCCACAATAATGCGGGATTTAATCCTGTTGATCCTGTTCACCCAACATCGAATAAATAAATAAAATCTCTTATATGTAACAGCAAAAATAAATATTGTTTAAACTAATAAAGAGGAAATAACTAACTTTAATATAAAAGGAAGTTATGAACTGTAGCGTGTTGCGCGCGTTACTCACTACTGAAGGTAAATACATTGTCGACGTATATTGACACTCTTAATTGAGACCCATTATAGTCGAGTGGGGAGATAACAAATAAGCAAACAATCTCAATTACCCGTGCTTCACAGATAAACTGTGTAGTCCGATACAAAGCTAATATTCTCTGTTTAAATACATCATGTTCAATATTTAACATATCACTTGGAGTGTTTGTCCAAGCTGTATAGGTCACGTGCAAGTGCTCTAGCAATCTCGCGCTCTCTGAAGCGTCATATACAGTCTGATAAATAAATCAGACTGCAATAGAAATAAGGTCTCTCTTATATGTTACACCTCTTCAAAGTAATTAATTACCCGCCATGTGGGGTAATTGTCAAATGATGTAAGCCAGTCTTAGGGTGTTATATTTCAACGATGTCTATAACTAGCTCTGGAGGAACATTGGTTTTCAGTGGAGGAAAACACTTCGCATTTTATGGGTGTGTAACTGTGTCTTATTAATTTTGGGGTAACGCCTCCGTCATATAAGTGAAATGCCCTTGCAGTTCAATCAATCAATAAATCAATCAGTCAACCAGTCTGTCAGTTATTCGGTTGGTCGATCGATCGGTCAATCAAGCAAGCAAGTAAGAAAGCAAACAAGCAATCAATCAACAAACCAACCAACCAACCAACCAACCAACCAAACCAACCTGACAATCGATTCATTTTTAAATTCATGTCTAACTTTAAGTGCTTATGATTCACAAGCGAATTATCTTTGAATCAAAAGATCATTCTTCTGGAACGGGCATCTATTGAATACTGTGTACAGGCGATACATAGATTTATGAACTTTACAATTGTTGAAACTTCGTGCCTAATTCTCTAGCGGCCGTGGCTTAGTGTGGCTAGCGTCTCGGTCTTGGGATCCTCCTTCAACGTAGACCTACCGTTGACAGGTTTGGGTCCTTTTGGCCATTTGGAGGACTAACATAGAAATGGTTTCCTTCCCGTCGTTACATTGTTGTCTGCGAGGTGTGCCAATGTTGCCTCCTTAGCGTTAACTTATGGTTTTACGTTAGTTGATTGACATCGGGCCAATTGAAAATATTCAAATTATAATTATGAAACATGTTATCACTGTCAAATATTACCGAGAAAATAAAACAGGTTACCAAAACTGTTTTATTTTATAATTGAGCATTACAATATACTTTGTAATCAGAAAATCTTTCTATAGGGCTGTTGAAAATATGAAATAAATTAACGCAAATACACCGAAAGGATTAACTTTGCAATCTCTTTGAGCTTATTCATTCTAACTGACACTTTATGCTGAACTTTGACCTCCGTTTTTTTCACTTCCACTGTGTACATATTAAGTAACAGATGGTGTTGCTGAACAGGAGGTCAAGAGGATTAGAGAACATGCGCAATGGCAACACTTGAAGATCGTATCAGCGAGAACAGAGATCAAACCGATCGGAGACTGGGCGGAAAATACACGCTTGTTTAAGTCATTAGTTTGCAATTAAACACCTCTAGTAAGGAGCATAATAACTGTATCTGGGGAGTATAGAATGTAAAGCACTTAGAACACCCATTTTGCAGAAACTTATCAAATTTCAACATTGATAAAGAACTTTAATAAGAGAAGCAGACCGAGGATGTTTATCAACCAGTACTGAATAGGGTTTCACACAAGCAAATATAGCAGCATTTGGAGACCTGAATACAATATATTCTGTTGAATTGTACCGCCTACCTTTTCTCAAGTCAAGACAATCACCACTTACCCACTACACCCAAAAATAAGAGACATTAGAGAGGGCGATAGAGTGAGAGAGAAGTCAGAGAAAAGATAGAAAAAGTAAGCATTTTACATTGCGATTAAATCCCCCATCTTCCTAAAAAAATAGTCTGTGTGAGAAATAACAAAAAGAAAAACAAAATAAAACAAAGCCCCCCCCAAAGGTATTTTGCTTCACTTGACGGTATTAAAAACATATACCAATTGAATATAAGCAAGTATATACAATTCATTCAGGGTTATTTTATAGTGAGCCTTTGTGTAGCTCAGGCGTTAGTGTGCTGGTCCCGCCAGCCCAAATGTAGCCTAACTGTCTGGATCGCCAATAGAGGCATGCAATGTTTTCTTTTTTCTGCATTTATTAAAATGCATAGAAACTTTTAGCTACAAAGAAACAAAATACCCAATAAAAACCCCCCAATCCATTACGGCCACAAGCATTTGTATAATGGTTGAACATGTGGCCCTTGCTCACCTCAGTGAGACCAGTGGAGATGTTCTCTATTTTAAAATATCTCTGATGCTATCTACATCCACGTGATTTTATCTCCGTCACGGTGTCTCTTCGGCAATTAGAAATAATTACACAGCAATTAGCCAGGCTTGTCATAGTCGCCATCTTGTTTCGAAAACTCAGCCTTCTGTTCACGTTGACCAGGAGTCCGATTTCAATCACCGTTTCATTAACATGTTTTTGTATATCTACGAGTTTAGATTTTGTCAATGTTAGTATGTTACATAATGCATCTCAATGTTTTTATTCAAACCATTCAATTAAGGTGGTCGATATAAACTTTGTGATGCTTTTAGCACTACTACAGAATAAAATAGGTCATGTATATTTAGTGCATAAAGTAGGAACTAGGAGATTTTCATTCATTTCACATTTCTATTTCTCAGCTTAAGTTTCAAAATATCCAAAAAAGATAAAAATTTAAAATTCGTGCAGATTATAAATATTCGAAAAATATTTGGAACTTGTAAGCTTCCAGTTGTGTATTCAGTAATATTTTTTCAAAAATTTGTTTGAACATTTCTATTAATCGTGTCAATTAGAATTCGATTTAACCCAATTTTGGACGATGGTATCGCTTCCAAAATTATGATATCACAACTGATTGATGAAAGTATGCATGTACTTAATCTTTGGAATAAACCACGCGCAACTCTGAATTGTAATTATCAGATAGACATTCGTGTCAAATAAAACGATATTATTATCATTATTATAATTATAAAATTATATTTAAATAAACGCGGTCAGGGGCCGGTGCCACAAAGCATTTTCTGACTTAAGTCAAAATACTAAATTTGATATTTTTTCCACTTGCCTGAGCTTACTTTTAAAGTAATACCTGTAATGGTGACTTACTTACGTTATAATAATTATGCTAAAATAGGAAATGTGAGGACCTTTTAACATTTTGACTTAAGTATAAAACTGCTTTGTGGAATCGGGCCCAGAAGTATACGGACAAAGGAAATAAATGTTTTCCCAAAGGTATACTAAGTCTGTGTTTGTCATCTTCAAGAAACTTAAATTATAACATCTTTGAAAGTGTGATGTTGCAGGTTTTAATTTGGACCCTTTTTAATTTAATGTCTGCTCTAAGCTTGAAAGATAAATATATCAATAGCTTTTGACCCTGAAAGCCAAAACTCCTGGGCCTGTATTCATAAAGCTACTTAAGTATTTCTTAAAGTTAAGGAAATCTTAGCGAATTGTCATACATCATTTTAAATACATAAACACTATTTTGCTTAACTTTGTTAGATCCTAAATGAAAGATTAAAAGTGAATTGATAAAATGTCAACTTAATTATTTCACATTTAACTTTTTTCATGATCAAATAAAAGGCTGAATTTTGGCTAAATATTTCTTAACTTTAAGAATACTTATGTAGCTTTATGGAAACGGGTCCTGGCTTCAACCCATTTTCTAAATGACGCGATGTAATATTCAAAATGATCTCGCTTTATGCATATCTAGAAATGTAGAGAGATAAACACTTTACTGCCTCCACCGCGGGTTGAACCCAGACTTTTACAGGGCCATTTTAAATATATCCATTGTGTCATTTTGCCATGGTTTGAAGCATATCTTTGTGTCCTATACGTTGAAATCCCCGGCCCCTGCTATAATGGTATTCCTTTTTATACAAGAACCGTAATCAGTAGAATCTGCCTCTGTTCAAATGATATCAGCGAGCAGACGACCGCTATTGAAACGGGCGGGAAAATGGCGCCGCAGAAAGAAAACAGTTCGGCTCTGTTACGGCGGCTAATTAGATGGTCTCAAGTCAGCCATCGACTCTTATTTAATTACCGATGCGAGGAGAAATATACTTGAAATCTCGGGGGATCATGCCCAGGGAAACTGATCAAATTAGTATTACAATTTTGTCCTGTTTAATTCAGTTAATGCAGCGGTTTGGGGGACAAGTCACTTCCAGCCGACTGTATTCATTCTTCTGATCAGACGAGTGGTGGCGTCCCACTAGAATTTCAGCGTCTGTTCATTTGAACAGAACGTCTTTGCCGTTGGACTGAAGTGTTAGGTTTTAATATCCAAGCTAATGATAAATGCGTTATGTGTTCAATATAGTCCATATTTGAAATGTAATAAGAAAAGTCAACAACACACCATATTTATGAGCGAAATTACTGTATTGTCAATATGGGGTTAATATATGTACAGTCACTGGGGGTAAAAGTCCTGTTCAAGTTATGCTTAGCAAGTGATAAATAAGTAAGTACTTGCGAAACAAAAACAAAACAAAAATTCACCATGAGTTGTCAAATAGTAAAATACTATAAGCTTTGTTGTGTCACTCTTCTACATTGCTATTAGAGTAAAAGAATAGCCCCCCCCCCAAAAAAAAAATAAAATAACAACAACAACAACAATAATAAATTAATAATGTTATATTTTTTTATATTTTCAGCCTCCATTCCAAAATGTGCGGGGTGTTGTCAACAGATTCTAGATAGATTTATTTTAAAAGTGTTAGACCGAGCCTGGCATTCAAAGTGTCTCAAGTGTGCGGATTGTCAGGCCCCGCTCAGCGATAAATGTTTTTCCAAAGGAGAGAAGGTTTACTGCAAGGAGGATTTCTTCAGGTATGGTTATTTATTTAATGATTACATGATAATAATTGCATGGTTAGAATGAATATGACGTGCATGTAAATGTCATATACACTGAAACAAATATTCCTTATCATCGTAAGGAAAAAGTTAAGGAATATTCTTTGAATAAAGCACCAGCGGAATATTCCAAAAATTTCAAGGAATACGACATGGAATTTGTCTCGGGGGCAAGGATTATTCCAAACATATTTAGGGATTATCCTTAAAAGGTTACGAAAAATTCCACAAAAAACACAAAAATTCAACATTAAAGGCGTTATGAAATTGTTTCCATAACTTTGTTAAGAAATTTTGTTTAACAGTGTATTTAGGTTAGATCACATGTTGTAAATTAAAAAAACCTCAATACCAGCAGCCTTCACATGGAACAAATTCGGGTCATTCTTTCGTACTATCCACGCTATGGGCACGTGCATTTTATTGATCTACATGTATAAATTATCATGTATCTCAAGCATACGACACTTTGTGGAATTATGATTTTTGTATAGCGACCAACCTACGTGCAACTCACTTAAACATTTGTTAGGTATTTTATTGATTCTATGTGTACTAAAATGAGTTTGCCAAAGCTGCAAAACGGCAAACCGAATAGATACAATGATTAATAATCCAATTCAGATGCTGTTCTAGTTTATAGCAGTAGTTGTGCTGTCGACTCCAAGCACGGGTTCTGTTAATTCTCCCAACACTGGGTCCGATTACCCCATGTTAGAGAGAGGGGGAGGGAGGGGGGCACCGAGTTCAGTTCTACTTTGAAGTGATGCATCTGTGGTCTTACACGCTGTCAAACATGAGTAAATTTTCTCCCGGGTGACTGAGGTAAAAAAAAACCCAGCAAAGGTTTCACCCCTTCGTCTTCTTGCCTCCTGTATCCGGTCACATGATAAGAATTCGACGGAAGGAGGAACTCCGTAAGACTTCAGTGAGAACAATGGCGGACTAGTGTCAAACAAATTTCGCTGGCACACACTTTCTTTCCGTTTCTTGAGAGTCGACAAGGACTTATGTCAGTCAGATGACCAACTTTAAGATCTGTCGGAAATCTTATATATGGCTGCAAAGGCGATTTTCTTCCTATTATTTTGAAGCTGACTGTTTAAGCCGCGTTAATACGGTATTTATCGCTCTGGAACGGTTGAAGGGATTCTCGAACATGAGAGATTTTCTCCTTTCAATGGGGCGATTCTGAGCAGAGAAAAGCCCTAGAAAGGCTGCCGTGTCTCCGGGCACACTATCGCCAACAGCTAATTGGTAGAATAAATAGACATGAGCGAGGAGTTAGTTGGACTACAGAGGGCAATTGATAATTGGGTTAGGATTACAATGTATAACGATGAAACTAACAAGTTTGTATGCGAAAAGCGAAAAGATTAAACTGTATCTTTCTGTAAAAACTATACGGTATTCATATAATGCAGAAAAAAATAAAGAAAAAATATGAAAAATAATGCACCCTTCCCCCTAAAAAAACAACAAAACAAAACAAAACGAAAACAATAAATTTATAGAAAGTTCTCAACAAAGAGTTTGTTGCTGATTGCTTCCAAGGGTTAATCACAGAAATCCGATAGAACAGATACACAATAATATTTTAAGTCATAAAATATCAAAACAATTTAAGGTATTTACAAAACTTGCTTTGTTGGTCTTTAATTGTATTGTTGTACAGGCAGTACAAATAATACCCTATGTTAACCTTGTTATATGGATATATTTTTTCTGCTTAAAATCATTTTTAACCAATTTTTCATTGGGAGAGTGGATTATAAATCTATTTTCGTTGCATTAGCCTTGGAACGTGAAGCTATTTAACTGATCACACACTGACCCCTGCCTGTCAACTTAATGTTTGAAGGGAAAAGTCAAAGCGGAAACCATTTGGGTTATTAGTTTGTCGTGTTGGGAGTGTTACAAAGAGCTGTTTCCTGGGAGCAACACGTTTCTGCTGTTGTCAGAGAAGTAAGATGAGAGAACGGTGTATCCATCAAGCTTTGTGTTCTCTTACTTGCTTCAGTGGAAAGCCTTTGGCGATACCATTGGTCAGGAAGCAATCTACTTAATGAAGTTTCCTCGCCTAGGAAAAGCATGTTTTGTTACATGCAGAAATGTCACTCGTCACTGAGAGATTCAAAAGGGTATTGAATTGTAGATGGCGCTGTCAATTGTCCGGGACAGGAAGGCGGGCATAGAGCTGTGTTCACGGACACAAACCCAGCTTTTATTGAGCTCATACCGCACGCCGAGTGCTTCAGAGAGGCAAGTTTCAAAATGGCGCTTCTCGCATGGGTCGTGATGGCTTACGAAAGGGTTCCGCTGGGACGTGCATTGGAACAGGCGACCACAAGCCCTGCCATACAACCATTCAACGCAAACCTCTTTCTCTACCGCCTCTCACAAATCTCTTGGGGAAAATGAAATTGATTTCTACAGTATAACACATATTGATTTCCCGCTATTTAACTGTACCGGAGGGAGAGATTATTTCACGGTAGAGAAAGACAGGCGGACAGTTATCATGCTATCCGATCATGATGGGAGCTGTCAAGGAGGGAAAGATACAACACAACTCGGCTCAAACTCAGTCAACCTCTGATTTAACACAACTTATCAATTAAAAATACTACGTCTGACCTGTCAGAAGAAGAAAAAAAAACAAAAGAGATATGTTGCAACATCAAACTAACAGTTTAAAACAGTCTTCGTTACTGTCAATTGAAAGATAGTGTAGACTTAATAACACAACAATCACCTGTTTATTAGTTTATGACGAGCTTAAGGAACTATGTGGAAATTTTTATTTTGACCGGAATTGTCTTCACATATTTATAAAGATAGAATAACGCCAACGATGCATATTGAAGCATCGCATGTTAGCAAAGCTGATTTAAGTTATTTAAAAAAAACGCAAAGAAAAACAAATGAAACAAAGAGAAGTTTTCCAGCTGAATAAACCCACATTGGGTTGTATGTTCATTTTCCTTTCGAGGGATATTTGGAAAGTCCATGCGTGTTTCTAAGTCGACCTTGTTCCACGTAATTCTCAAACATTGAGGGTTTCCACTCGATTCGTCAGCAAAACGAACCGTCAGTAAAATGCATGAGCTGCCAAGTTTGTGTTGAGCCGCACTTTATCTGGATAATAAAGTCGATACTAATGTGATTAAGAGAAAGTCCTTGACTTGAGGGAGATTGGATAAAGCTGCCAGTCTGGAAAGACACACTCAAATATCCTATCTCCGCGTACCAAGTCAACGGGGAATGCAGATAAGTCGGCAGGGTAAAAATGGTCACTCATGGGAGACAAGAGAAGGTTAGAAAAAAAAAATGCTTGACGATACAATCGACAAAAACAAATAAAGAGTGTTAAGAAACAAACAAGAAAACAAAAACAAAACCCCAAGTAAACACAAACAAAACAAAGACAACATCCAAGTTTTGAAAAAGGGGCGAGATTACATCAAATATGTGTCAACCACAATGTTTGTTGTCTATAAGAATTGACTGCTTTGATGTGGTCAAAGAGGCAGTGATAAACAGGAACAACAAAACACTAGAACGTTAACAGAACTAAGACAGCGTCTCAAAACTAAAATTGGTCTGATTACGTGTTTTGTTTGGCTACAAGGAATACCTACTGTTAAGTTTGAAAATTGTCTACAAATGAATGACGGTATACAAGTTTAAAATCAATATTTTATTTAATAAATATACGTTTTATTTTATTGTAGGAGGTTTGGTACAAAATGCGCAGGCTGTGAGAAGGGCATTCCGCCAACAGAAGTAGTCCGGCGTGCACAGGACAATGTGTACCATTTGGAATGCTTCACGTGCATTGTATGTAACAGGCGACTCAATACTGGGGACGAGTTCTACCTTATGGAAGACCGGAAGTTGATGTGTAAAACAGACTATGAGGCGGCAAAAGCAAGAGGTAAGTGATCGCTGAAAAGAATCCCTATCACTGGGCAGTTTTGTTTGGAGCGTAGCAATGATGTTTTTACTTAGCAGTTGAAGATTAACTTTTAAACATGACAAAGCACTTAACATTTAATTGTTCAGCTAGTGTCAATTAATGTTGGAATACACCGCCGTTATATAAGTGAAATACCTTCGGGAGCGACGTAAACCAGTTAATAAATCAATAAATCAACCAATCAATCAATCAATCAATCAATCAATCAATCAATCAATCAATCAATCAATCAATCAATCAATCAATCGATTAATCAATCAATCAACCAATGAATTAAAAGTGAAAGAAAGAAAAAAGAACTCCAAAAAAACAAAAAACCAAACAAACAAATTGATTAATTTGATTAATTTTTGTAGAGTATGAAATGGATAATGGGAACAAACGTCCACGAACAACGATAACAGCCAAACAGTTAGAGGCTCTGAAACGAGCTTATAACGAGAGCCCCAAACCTGCCAGACATGTGCGTGAACAACTCAGTGCGGAAACCGGATTAGACATGCGAGTTGTTCAAGTGTGGTTTCAGAATAGACGAGCTAAGGAAAAGAGATTGAAAAAGGACGCTGGTCGACAGCGATGGAGTCCCTACTTCAGGCATTCATCTATGGGTAAACGGCACCCGGACACGGACGGTTCCCTCAGCCCGGACGACAGATCTGACGACGGCCTCGGGGATCCGTATCACAGTAAGTATATGTTCCACTTTTTGAAAACAAAGAAGTAAATGAAACTAAAATTGTGTCAGCGTGCCAAGGCTCTGTCAGTGTCAGAAAGTTTAAATCTGAAACAGCTCAGCGCACAAACGTTAGTTTGACGCTCAAGGCAATCGAATGGAAAGAGCATATACGCGAATTAATGTTAAATCATCAAAAGTTTATAAAGGTCCATGACCGTGGGTCACTAACGTATCGGACTACTGATTCTCTGTGGTTCGAATTACACAGTCGATCTCAAGTTTATCAGGAAGTCACAAATAGTGACTCCAGCAATCGCGGAGGAGGTTTTGATTTGTGAGGTTTCCCTCTTTTTTCCACAGTATTTCTGTAAGGCAGAATAGAACAATCTGTAGTCATATAAGTAAAATACCATTGAGTACGACGTTAAACGCAAATCAATCGAAAAAATAAATAAACCATTGTGTAAATATTGGAGATAAGAATATTTCGTTAACCAACTAGGCAATCTCGTTAAGAAATTTTCAGTTTGAGGTTATTCAGATATGAAAGGGTCATTAAAGCGTAGTTAATGGGTCTGTAGGAGTAAAATGTAAATCGCTGACGAGAGCTCTGGGTGAAGCAGACGAATAAATAAAAATATGAACCAACCGTGTAAAGGAATTGAGCAACAATGATTACAGATATTTGTGCAACCGGTTTGTTAAGCTTAGTCTTTAAATTTCATTTGGAAGCAAGTTATCAGTTTGTCTGTTAGTTTGTCTAACACTAGTTCTGTTTTCTTTGTTCAGCTGACCTCGATGACCTTGACCACACGTCCAGTGATATGTACTCTACGGGACAGCCCATGGACCACGAGCCGGGCATGGGACAGGTTCCTATCGTACCCCCTGGAACCCCACCCATGGATTCCTGGGCCTCCTATGCTGGTCTCCCTAACGGACATTTTCTGGGTCGCCATTCACCCAATCTCCCAATGTCACACCCACAACCTATGATGCCAATGGACGCTAATCTTCCGGTGGGCAGTAATGCGCATGTGTTACCCAGACTTCACGTACCGGATATGAATGACAATAACAATGGATTCTCAGATTACCCACCCAGTTCGAACCACAATCACGTGGAGGTTTATTAACTTATACTAAACAGGTCCAGCTGAAGAAAAGCACAAAGATAAGCAGACCCAAACCGTTCATGGATATATATTCATGGTGATTTGACAAAGGAAATAGACAAAATAGGTTGTGCAGTGAATACGAGGAAGAGAGCCTGGATATCATTCGCTGAAGATCAAGACATTAATATGCAGGAAAATGACAAAGGATGAGTTTAAAATACACGGTGGACACCCAAGACGAAAGCACAATTCACAGAAAAAGATAAAGCAGATTGTTGAAATGAAATACCGAGACAGACAGACTTCGTCCATTCAAGTGTCACACTGATCAAATAGTACACAAACTGTCTCTGTTTACAAAACCCAGTTTCTGGGGATATCATGAGATTAACGTGTAAATATGTTTATGAGATTCTGACATTTAGCTTGAAACCCACCAACTGTTCTGAAGTGACTGATTGAACAACTTTATATTTATTTACCAGCATATCAGCATCCTTAGATTTGATTTTTGTGCCAATCTAATTTTCATCTTTTAACTTTCAATTGCTTCTATAATTTGTTCGACATCATTCACAACGACTCCCTACTCAACTAACGCACCTTTTTAAATAGCAGTTAAAATGAAATTGTTACTTATTTCAAGCTTTGAAGTTATATCATCGTTTGCTGCAATAAGTTGGACTAATATGCCTTTATTTTTTTAAAAACTATCATAGCAAATATGGTTTTTTTCTGTAAGTTATGGTTTTGCATGGTCTAAAATGTATTTTGCCCTCTGTTTTTATTGTCTCTAATGTCAATATTTGGTGAATTCGTAAGCATGTATGAATTAATCTACGAGGTAGCATATAGACAACTTTAAAATACCAAATATAATTCTGATTCCTGATTTACCAGGCCCAAGGTCAATTGAATCCTCTTAAAACAGGTCGTTTATTCGTTTATTTAAAAGAAAAATTGACAATGTTATTAATTTATATAATATTTTATTACAACGATTTATATTTATTAACTTATGTAGAATGAACTATTTATTGCCTCTTATTTATATCTTTTTTGTTTTATTAAAATGTTTTGCTCAATTCTTGTTTATTTAAATTATTAATTTATTGCGCTATAATATCTTTGTTTTAAAAGAAGGAAATGTTATTATGAAATTATCGAAGGATCTCTATATGCTAATGCTTGTATAGTGTTCTTATTGTTTTTCTAGTCACCAGTATAACTGAATGCCACTTTGATATATGGAGGTGAAAGGTTGTTTGTGTGAATCTGTGCGAGGACAAGATGACATGCAAATAAAATGTTGACATATATATAAAACATCGTTTGTCTTTGTTGCTTTAAACAAAATGTTTTCCCTAAATTAACGAAATCGAAATATATAGTGAGCCATTACCGGCGGTTGGACTGGAGCTTCGTGTTGCCCCAGTGCTCTCAGAGCTGAGGGGCATAGAAAGGCTAACTGTTGTTGTGCCTTTGGTTTTTTGTGTCTTGTGATTGCCCAGTCTTATTTTTCATTGCCGGAGACGTTATAAATTGATTCTTTCACCGATTAGGCTGCCACGGCGTTATATCAGTTAAATAACCTCAATAAAACAAACAAACAAACAAACAAACAAACAAACAAATAAATAAACACACAATGGACTATATCTTTCGAAAGACTTTCTCTTTCAGCGCATGATCAGAGAAAAATGACCACAGTTTTCAACAAAGACCATGCAACTCGTTCCCTTCACAAACTCTCCGTTAGAGCTACTCATAGCTTTAATTCATTTCAAATCCTCGGCGCCTGCAGCGGCTCGGGTTTTGACTCGTCAAAATGATGACAGCGTTTGTAGTTACAAAAAAAGACCCTGTCTCGTTTAAACCCTTTTAACAGAGCAGAAAAGTCGTAGCAAATCCAACCCCGCGATCTTCACATTTAACGCCTTACTTCCGCATTAGCACTATATGATTGAAATGCACAGTGGAAACGCCACAGGGTGGCGTGGGGGAGAGGGGGGCGGTTAATTACCCCCTTTGCCCCCCCCCTTTCCCGTGAAAACATGCATACACGCCTATATATTAATAACACAAAAAATGCTCAATCTTCACAACTGTTGTTAAAAATCTGTCGACATTTACGTGCCATTTCCTGTACCTGTACCGTTATTTCACATGAACCTGTACACGGGTGAAGGAACCCACCCTCGACATGACTAGCACCGCACGCGTGATTTGTTTTACTACGGCGCACTTTGTAGCTACCAAGTACCATCTAGCTGTTCAATGCTAACAGCAACTTTGGGATAAACCCGCGTCATCACTTTCTTTATCAGGAAGTCACTAGCCGGCGTTCTACTTTTAGCATTCAGTTACGAAAAAATCTAGCTGATTAAAAATTTGAAAATGTCAAACACAAAGCGGAATTTTTTTTTGGTTTCAGAATAATTCAATTTGTACGATTATTTAAAAGAAAATAGTTGCATTGATCTACAGCTAAATGACTATAGCATAGTCCCGGTGTATTGATACAGCTGTAATTTGCCTGGCAACGACCGCACAATTTTCGGCAATTTATCGAATCTCACTACATCCGTACATTCAAAATGGTCGTGATTTATATGACCAAGCCATCTATACGGAAGCCATGGAGGTAAGACGGCGATGGTTTTAATCAAATGACTACAGTGATGTGAGAATGACCTTAAAACGTCAAGTTATATAATCATTTCGGATTGTTTCTTCATTAAGATTAACAAAGACAAAAACTGAATTTTGAAGGTGATAATCTAGATTTCTATAATGAGTTTGGTTATTTGTTTATCACTTATTTGGGGTTTTACGGCGAGGTAAAGGTGGTTTCATTTATACCATGGCTTGCCAGTCAAATGCACAGGTGAAAAACCCCACCGGGACACTATTGACAATAATTCTGAGAACAAGATACAGAACAAGTAAAAGACGTAATGCAATACACAACGTGTGCAAAATCACAGAGCTATATACGCCTAATCTGTTGTGGTAATTTGTTGTCTGACCCAATGACTGGCACTACACCATGCATCCAATTGATAATATCTGTATCATATGGTTACACGGTATTACCACACAGTACAAACTGGCACTCAAGTTTGTTAGTTGACAAATCTACGGTCTTCCGAGCCGTAAAAGGGACATGCAATTTTTTTCTTCTACAATTAACTCGTTATAACGACTTACTTAGTCGTTATAACGAGATAATAAGTCGTTATAACGACTTAATTGTTGCCAAATTTATTTTTCCCATGTCCCTTTTACGGCTCCGTAACGTTCTCAAAAAATTGTACGGTTGATTTAAATGGGTTTAATGAACATACATTTTAAAGGTTATTTATGAATAATTTGTTTTTGATGTTAAAAGGGTAAATCCAGGAAATGTGTCGTTTGAATTGGTAAAACGTAATCTATGACAATGTAACACACAACATGATTGGTGTTAAAAGTCGTTCGGCTACTCAAGGATTGTTCGCTTAATTGTTGGCGATGTATACTGTTACAATAAAAGGCCAAACTCATAAAGTGTCAAGTATTTGATTCTGCTATAAAAACAACGCTCCTATACGGACACTTAGATACACTTTAGTCTTGAAAAAGACTGTCCGTTGCAAGAAGGCACCATATGATACAGACAGAGTCAAAGGGACAAAACGTTACTGTGGCGAAATCGCCATTATTAAAAGTACATGAACATGTACTTTAGTATGAACTATACTTGACACTGTATTTAGCCCTGCAAACTGAAAGGGAAACTTTTTAACTTCACAGTTTTAAATGAATGAAATATATATTTAATTTAATGTTTATGACAATAGGACAAACTCTTGAAACTTTATTCAATATCTCATTCTTTGATTTTAAGGATTGA
>JAQQZZ010149924.1:0-12634 GCA_030265115.1 Mopalia vespertina | reverse complement strand
CCATTTCTTGTTTTGTGATAAAACAAAACGTTTCGATACATATGCCTACATACATGTAGCCTATTGGTAATCTAATCTCTGTTCTCCTGATCCACCATACTATCTGTACACTAGGATATTTGACCTTGTTTATTTAGCTACATTTGTACTAGTATATAGCATCCAGTCGCTCCTCTTAATAGTCAATTTACACCTGATGACAATATAGGCATATGTATCGAAACCTTGTGTTCTATCACAACACACGAAGTGATTATCCAGAAATTATATAGTTGTATAATTCCACTTCTAAATGTCGCTCAAAACTTATCGATTTTGAATTGCAGATAATTTATATCATTAATTGCCCCTAACTCTAGCGTCTTGGTGTTTGTTACGGTTAAAAGACCGATTGTTTAGCACAGGAAGAAATGTGGTTCAAATCTCCAAACGAACATCTTCTGGTCGATGGCTGTACAGGGGTCATGGGGAACAAATAATCAATCTCTTAGCTCATATCCGAATTAAGGCAAAGAAAATATTTCCAGTTGTAACATGAAATTGATAATGGTTTCCATTTATTTATATTTTAGGTGCTTGTAAGGAGAAACTGCGACGTACAGGCTTAAACGTTTTCGTTCAAGGATCTGATTTATATCTTTTATGACATTGTAATATATAAAGCCTGTTGCTACAATAAACTGTTTTATAGGATAATAGCAAGTGTCTGTATAAAGGAAAACAAGCAAATGTAATAAATGGATTGATTAATTGTTGGGGTAGAACGCCACACTTAAGGTTAATTCACCCATATTACGGCGTACCGACTCAATGGATGTACATGTATGCAACCAGGCTCGACATCAAAACAAAAACGCAACAACCATGTTGACTGGAGTGTCTCCAAAAGTATCCTGATACATGCTGATGCCTGATATCATCATTAGCAGAACAGATGAACATAAAGAAACCTACCCTCTATTACATTGAGTGTACAATGATTACATAATTCATATTACATACTTCATCAATCAACTCCATAACCGCGCGATTGGAGGGAGTTGAGATCTCCAGCGCCACCTATGTTACACGGAATGTTCAAAGCTGGATACGTGATAATGGGCAGATGTCTATTTCAAGTAATAAAAAATAATTGTCGTATAAAAAAAAACCCGACAGCAATATGTTATAAATGTTGATTATTAAAATCAAATGATAAATTGTCTACAGTAATAATACTATTACCTGAGATCTAATTAAAACGTTGCAATATCAAATTGGCCTAAAATGTCGATTATTCTGAACGTTTTATTTATTTATTTGTGTATCTTTAATTCTGTTTGTTTTAATTGGGGTTTTTGCTTATTTATCCGGTAGATCAACATGAATAAATACCAATTAGATATCTTATTACAAATTTTATTTCCGGTAGATCTATTTTTAGTCTTAAAATGCATTTAAGTTCTGCTGGACCACATTGGGCTTTTTTTTATCGCTTGGATTAAAAGTTAGGTATTCAAACTACATCTTGGTGAAAACAATAATTCGAAATTCTGATTACATACGGTTAAATTGGAGCCTATAGTCGCAAAACTTAACTGCCTATTTGTGGCACTTCAGTTTTAAGCAGACTCTACATTTTCCAAGGCGTATTTATAGAAAACTATACATGTTAGAAACTTCAAATTTGTATCATTGTAAAGAGAACACTTCGATCTAGTAAACAGTGCCTCCTTGATTTTTTTTAATGTTTTCTGAAAAATATATTTTACATTTGTATAAGACTTTACAAGGTGGGATAGACAAAAAAAATCGACTAAGATCGTACTTATCAAAATTTTAAAAAAAACGAGGCACAGTGTACTAGTTCAAGAACTATTCTACTCAACTAATTCATTGAGTCTTATCGTTATTGAACTTCGAGAAATAAACCATGAAAAATGCAGTGTATTTTTTTCTGTTGACATTTATTCATTTTGCAATATTTTTAGAAATAATACTTGGATTTGCACCACATTAACATATAAATTATCCTGAGTATGCAAGTATACATATATATAGTACAGCTTTATATTCTTCAGCATACGAGATTAAATACAACGGGTGTTCTGAAAATCGACCGAGGGATCCAGAAAAACCATTACTAAGACAGATTACTAAGACAGAGGGTTTTATTTAGGGATTAGTGTAAATAATCATTCTGGAGGGTGCAGCCGGCTAAATATCGAGAGTTTATTATTTTGTTCGCCTAAATTTATCGTTGGTAACTTAAATTATTTGGGCAAAAATATTTATTTTATAACACTGTAATGCAATAAAATCATGGAAACGCATTGGCGTCGTGTGGCATATATAGAGAAATAGTTTATCTAGAATATGAGACGTTTCATCGGTTTTAATAAATCGATAACACCGTGATAGTGTGATATATTGTTAGAATATATATATTTATATAAATAGTAATATAATGGTGATTTTCACATTTTTGTGAAGACAGTTTCTCAATATGTTGTCATGTATGCGGGCTTTATATAATACAATTTTGTTAACAGAGCAAACCACTTTATGGTTAACTGTTAATGGGGCTATTGCTGTTAGAAAAAAACCGCAACGAAATGTAACCCGAAGATGCTTGGGCAGGACATTACAAACCAATTCTCCTATAAACCTATGAGTTAAGCAATCAATGCATTAATTTCTGGCTATTTATCCCCAGGGATGATATGTAACTAACTAATTAAATAGTATCTTGAATAGACAAACGACAACAAAGGGTAATATAAATTAATAGTTTTAATTAATATTCCAATTAGGCTTAGTTAATCATAATGTCAAATACAACATAATAACACGACACACATTCGTGTAATTACATTTAATTAAATAATGAAAGCTGCATGAGATAAAAAAGAGGTGAGAAAAATGTGAAACGAATATAGCAAAATATAATCATTCAAATCAATCTACTAATTAATCTCTCAACAAACGAAAGTTCAGTATGACAGCTTAGACAGTCTCTGAATGAACCGTTGAACGTAAGCTTTCATACAAATGATTTAATAAATTAAATACATAGTAAAAAAGTAATCTCTCAACAAACGAAAGTTCAGTATGACAGCTTAGACAGTCTCTGAATGAAACGTTGAACGTAAGCTTTCATACAAATGATTTAATAAATTAAATACATAGTAAAAAAAGTGAGCTACATCCTCATAACATTACCTGCAGGGGTTTAAAGCAATTGCTTATAATAATTTTAATGTCGCAAAAATCCCATTGGAGCATATTGTTATTTTTAATCAACATCGTGTTAAAATAAATCATATCCCGGCTAATCATATAAAAAGGTACGGTTGACATTTTACTATTTCGTCCTTCATTTGGTCCAGTTTGGATGATACATAACAAACAACTATATCAAATATACCGCTCCGCCGTTTAAAAAAGCCAGCCAACTGATTATTCACAATAGCATTACCGCAATATTCTACACACGTACGTCTCGAAGCATCAATAACTAAAAGGTTGCTTCCGATTTGATTTACTGTCCTTAAACGTAAAATAGCTACTGTTTGGAGATGATCTGATTCAACTCCAGTATGATAAAAATCCACAGTCAGGCGCCGTAAATGTATAGCAGAAAGACAAGGACAGTTTCTGAGACGACATCGTGTGTATACATGGACTGCTACACCCCCTGTAATGTACGGAACATGGAACACGTTCGATGCCAACCTTCGCCTGGTGCTATGGTTTGTTTGTATGATTGGGGTTTAACGTCGTACTCAGAGATATTTCACTTATATGACGACGGATTGTCCACACTGTTCCTTGCCTTATTACGGTGGAAAACTGGAAAGAAACCTCGTTAAACCACCCCCGCGATTGCCGCAGCCTCGTCGTGTGACTCACTCATATAAGGGCACTCGCTAACTAGTAAGTCACGGCCGCGGGCCTGGTGGCTATGGAAATCCCGGGCTAATTTTAACAAGGATTCTTCTTGGTTTCCCGCCTTTTTAGTCGCATATGTTAAATAGCATTCGATTTCAGGACCAACAGGCGGAGTTTATGATGGCTATGGAATTCCAAGCTGGTTTGACCAGGTTTTCTCTTGTCTCTGTTTAGTCGTCGCATACGTTAAATAGCCTCTCGACTTCAGGACCAAAGAGGAGGTCTATGCTGGCTATGGAAATACTTGAGTCGATTGCATCACAAATTGTTCTACGTTTCTCCAGAATTATATAAACTAGACGAATGCAGCGCCCCATTACTCAAAGCCATTGCCATATTGTAGGCTCTCTAACCAGTATCTATGCTACTCGAAGCTTCCTAACCTTTAGAAATAGCAGAACGCTACCATGATTCTGCACTTTATCTTCCAATGCATAACAAACAATTGCATGGCCTTACCCTGACTTAAACCATCTCGTTTTCTTCCTTAAACGCTTTTGGGTTAGACAGATCCATTAAATGACCACTCGACGTCCATTTTCATGTCAAAATCGATCCTTTCTCAACAGTACCACACTCGCTTAAAATGTCTTCCCGTAGTAATAAGGTCATACCAGAAGTCCAATACCTAGAAGAGTGAAACGCCCATATCAGAAGCGTGTACGGCATTGTATCCACAACTTGCCTATTGAATTACTTGCCAACCCCTCATGTGGCGGACTGGCGAACCATTAGGGGAGGTAATTCTAGAATTGAATATAACACTTGCTCACCCTGTCGATTTGCCCTGGCTCTACCTAGCGAAAAGACATGGCGCATGGAATCATGGGAGTTTGCTGTCAGTGGTCGTGGATTGTCAGAGTAGTTGCAATGAAATCCCACTTATATCATAATCGAACTATTTTATTGTGTATGTTCGAAGTGTTCGTATAAAAAAGGACAATAATAAATAATACGTACGAAATAAATCGTAACAAACTTATAGATAAGATAAAATTACGAACAAGTCCGTGTCCTCCTATTGAGGCGTTCACGATTTTCACAATCTGCAAACTAATTTCCCAAAATTCAAGAGTGAAAAATCGACAAAACTAGTCATCGATGCTTGGTGAGAGCTACCGATTCAAATCTAACCGGCGTTAAGCAGACTATTCTGTCAACGGATTGCGCACAACTTACACTCTACGTCACCCTATCTCTTATAAGATGGACGAAGGAAACAATGTCGTCTACACTACTTAATACGGCGTTTCACACATCTGGTTAATGGACTTCTGGTCATACAGATTCAACGTTATATGTTATTCAGGGGCTGGCCTTATTTCTAAAGATTTGGTACAGCTGCACGTCGTAGCTCGATTGACTGTATATACAACTCAATAAAGATACGTGTTCGCATCTAACTAACCATAGGCTATTTATATATTCAATTTCTTCTGTCACTATTAAAATATACGATTCCATGTGGTACAGCTGCTGTCAAAAAAAGGACATTCACTGCCGATGGCCAAAAGAAGACGCACCTCGATAGAAATAAATTAGATAATGTAATTCGGGGTTATTGTGCTGCAGTTGTTTGGGTGGTATGTTAAGCAGTGGTTGTTTGAATGGCTGTCCGTTAAACAACTTTGTCAGGAACCAATCAAAGTTCGTATAAGATTTAGACTAAAAAACGGCTTATATAGGATGTTTATTGAATATTATTAGTGCGCCCTTTTTTGTCCACCCACGGAAAACGTCCCGTTTTGTAAGAGGCTGTAACGACACCATTTGTTTATATTAATAGCCGCTGATTAATTGAGGCAATTAATATTCAGCTTTAAAATCTTCTTGCATACAATATATGAAGGTTGACAGTCATAACTCGGCTGATGCACCATGGGGAATCCAGCTCAATTAAAAACACAGTATGAGATTTCTAGTTTATCAAGAGAGAGTTCAGTTCATGTCTGCATAAAACATGATACAAGTACTACATGTTTGAGAATGATACATCATGATTTGTCAGCTCGAGATGTCCCATTCTCAAGCTGGCAGCGCTTGTTTATTATTCCGAATGTTTTCGTTCCTGTGTTTCGGACAAATTGTATCAGTGGTAAACATTAACGAAATAGACTTACGCTGTAACTCTCTATGAAACAAGGCCGGTCTCTGCTTGGCAAGAGAACAATTTAACGTGACGGAGTAGACGTCTGCATTACTGGAGATCGGTCTCACTCGACCAACGAAGGGATAACAATCAAAGGCAGCAGAATAATTAAGAAACAAGTTATACTTCACTTTGTACAATGGATAGGATAATGCAATGTTGACGGGAGTTGTCCATTATTTGTGAACTAGTGACCGAAGGCGACAGTACATAATCCCATCCATTATACCATGGCAAACAATAATTTATTTTCTTTCTAAAACATCAATATTGATTGAAAACAGATCAGTCAACAGACCAAATGACCTAACATTTATGTCAACAATACAATGTAGCAATCGTATTCTCGCGAGAGTTTCTATAGTGGACGAGGATATCGAGGCCATCGCGCATTAATTTCTGCCAATATTTGGGGCGACGATAGCCACAGCAATCGTATTCTCGTGGGAGTTTCTGTAGTGGACGAGACTAAGACATTTCTAGTACGCCATTCCAGGCCATCGCGCCTTAATTCTGCCAATATTTGTTTGTTACAGATCAGCAAATAAAATAAGTGCAAAACAAGATGGCCCGGGTGTATCTTAGTGTCAATGTCTCGACGTAGGAAGTATAGAATCGATTCTATTTTAGAATGTACAATGTAGGTGAACACCTCCATCATAAATATGCATTGATACGGTGTCTTTCTAGATGATGCAATTTCACATATGGTTAGGTATAACTGTACGCCAATCATGCCGTATTATTTCGATAATCCATGTTTTGGCCTAGAATTCCCAAATGCTCTTTCAGCGATATTTACATATTTACAAATAAATCGGAATTTTTCCAGTTATAGCCACTTTTGTACAGATAGCATTATGATTTGTAGCTTTGTTACTTTGTGCTGTGTGCTGTGGACATTCCCGCCATTCCCCAAAATGAATTCATAGACGCGATGAACAGTATGACGTCATCTTTGTCATGGCACTGTTCTGCCTCGTGGAACAAAACTGTCTGCCATAACAACGAAACGGACGAAAAGACATCCAGCAGTCCGAAACGATAACCGCTACGTGGGCAGTGGAGTGGAAGCTTCATGTTGACTGGGTGCAAACGAACAACAGGAAGCCGAATTGTTTGTGGTGTCTTTGTGTATCGACAGTAGCATCGAGAAAGTATTCCTTAACTCATTGGACTGGGACCCTATCATAGGAGTGAAGTTACCTCTGCGTGTGGCGTTAAACCCCAATCAAACAAACCCTAGCCAATGAGCGACGGACGCAGGCCCTACACTTACACTAAGCCCGTACCCGGCCTACGAGAAGGCGTTTTCCCGCCAAATAAAAATGTCCGAATTTTGTGTAAACACACGTTACCTTAGATTCCTTGGGATTCCATCTGTAAAAGTAATAAACTTTAACTAATCAATTTAGGTATACACTCTCTATCTTCCCCTTGCTTTTGCTTAACGACAACCGTAGCCTATTAACAGTCAAGTAATACAATTCCTCGGCTGGCCGATTGTTGAACTATTGTAACAAGATTTTTTCTTATCGTTTAATTGAATATTTATAATAATTTTACACCACAAATATAATTCGCATTTTATTAAATCTTGTTGAATTATTGTTCAAGATTGAATTCATGAACAGCAAAAGTTATTGTACTAGATTTACTTTAACAGAAATACAAATATTGTTGGAAACAGCTATAAATAATGTTAGGCGCCTGACTCAAGACACACAATTGGTGAGCTGGTATAAAACGCGTCAGTGCGTTATTTAAATTCGCCTAGATGATCCTCAGTGGTCTGGGGTACAGGCTTCAAACCTGTAGCCGATTAACATCGGAGTGGTTCAATTCCACCTTCCGGGCGATTCTTTTTTAACTCTCAGTTAAATTATTATTAAAATCTTTGGCCAAATAATTTCCCCATTTCTTAAATCTTGTAGAATTCATTTGTACATAGCAAAAATAATGGTAGGTGTGGATTTGAGGCGGGGAATGACATTACATGTCTAGTCCAAACAACTGCACGACATCTGCAATGAAATCGCCGTTGGATGTGGGTATATGAATGCTTTTGGTAACTAATGAAGACATCTGCAGATTTTATTTTTACTCTTTTCCATTGGTATCGTCAGACAGGAAATATCAAGCTTGAGCCAATCAGGTGCAACAGTAACTGACTGGTTTCAACATGTTTGTCCTAAGCCCCGTCACAAATTTTGATCACTCACTATAATTTCCTCTCCTCTAAAACATACTACATTCAATACTTTTCATACTTCGATATATATACCATAAATTTGTCTTTTTCTTTAGAGATAGAATGACATTTTATTTGATTTAGGGTTTTACACCGCATTTGGGATTATTTTCCTAATGTTAAACCTCGTAGGCCCAAAGAGAGGAAACGACCGCCGATACCAAACAGTGATGACAACCGTCGATACCAAACAGTGACGACACAAACAATCACGCGCAGCAACAGATCGGTGTTTCCCACTTGCTCTAAGATGAAAGTTTACATTCCCACTTTTGATCATTTAATTACTTCGCAGTCCTTGTAATATCTGAAACGTAACAACTTGTATACAGAAAATGATTTGCCTGTATTTATATAGAAAGATTTTTGAAACGATATATAGTCGGAATTACTCAAATTATTTTAAGGCGTCTGACTCCAGACAAATATTTCGTGGTTGGTACAACAGGTGGAATTATGTCAAGGAAATTAAAGTTGGGGTACAAACTTAAAACCTGTAGCCGAGTGACAACGGAGTGGTTCGATTCCACTTTACAGCCGTTATTTCTGTTCGGCTGATGCTTTTACTAGAAAAAGGCTTGATCTTATACTTCCGTTTTGAAAAACTAACTCATTGTCTCTAGTGGACAGAAATCCGGAATTACGTCACATCTTCTACCGATAAATAATTTAAAACTACTCATCGTGTAGCTTTTAGCCTGACTCATTGCACGCATTCCATGTATTGGTATAAAAGTCGTCAGACAATAATTCCGGTGCAACAGTTTTGTTATCTACAATTTAATCACATTCACCCCTTAACAACAATAAGACGCATTCTAACTAAGGATCGAACATTTGTCCTGTTCGTCGAGATTTTGACACTACGGTAATGACGGGCCTTGTAAGTTGATATAATCGCTGTGTGTAGCTGAACAATTGACGGTTTTCTTTGCTGCTTATCTCCCAATAACAACTTTCGGATTGGATCGCTTCTACTTCATCTTTTTTCTCTGTTGAATTTGGAATTACTCGCTGTTAATTAATTGTGTGACGATACTCTTCCCAGCCTATTTCTTCGGGGAAACCGTACAACAACAACAACAACAACAAAATTATTCATGGCTGCATTATCATGCGAGTGATTTACAAGGCCCATCCTCTGCCGGTCGCAGATAAACACTAGCGCTATATATCCATTGAATTACAATATTAGCATGACTGTCTAGACTTACGTGGCGCATGTAACGGCTCTTCCACAGTTTGCCTTTGTCAAATACTTGTTGTTGATGGGCAAAATATACGCACTAAAACAGTTCATAAATAGGTCTTAATAATTTAAGTGTGTTTTCTTTTTTCCTCCTGAACTTGCAGATTATTCTTTTTGTTGTTAATATGCCACACTTGAAGCAGAATTTATTGCCAGTGTGGTATTTATGTAGATATACTTTGTTTAACAAACATTGCCGACGGTGGTATAACATGGTGGTGCTTTGCATCCTGGAATTTATCGGTCTGATCAATCTGCATCTTGTTGAGTCCAACATAAGAAGGTGTTACACGTCAGAGCTATTTTACGATACTGCATGTGTGCTATCTTCTTTAAGCAGTGTCAATTTTGAAATTAAGGGAAATAGCATTGAGGGCAACGTAAACCAAAATAGTAAAAAAAAATATTGACAAAGTAACGCAAAATTTATTCTAAATATCTTTCCGTTTTTAATTATGAAGTCAGTGACCAGCAACTTGCTAGAGTTTTTTACGCTTTGAAATGACTGAAATGACGATGGCCAATAAGCTCCTACAATCAGGCGAATAACAAAAAAGGAGGCGTCTTTGTTACATTCTTGCTTCATTATTGAATTCTATTATCCTTAAAGGTTTAATTATAAAATATTATCTTGTCCAGCTAAACATTGCATTTTAGTGGATAGAAACAACTTTAATCAACCGGCGTATTCGTTTGTTTGACTGTCTTTGCATCCCTCACATTAGGTGATTTCACTCATACGACTGCTTTCTATTTAAATGGGTGAAGGAAATGACCCTGGACGCCGCTGCTAACAAACTAAGTTTGTTTATTTGGTCTTTAACCTCGTACTCAAGGGTACTTCACTTATAGGACGACGGAATTGTTCATTTCACAGTGTACCTTGCTTACATACGGAGACCATCATGTGACTCACTCATATACCCACAGACGGACTCGTAGGATTACCACTAAGCCACGGCTGACAACAAACTAAGACACAGCAAAACGCAAAGCAATGACGACACGACATATCGGCTTCGTGATGCCTCTTAGCTCTGCGAGCGACCAGGCAACACGAAGTTCCCGTAAACCAGCCACAGTACGATTTTAGTTGTTAGAACAAAACAACGATCATGATCTAGCATAAAATATAAGGCTTATACCAAGGAAGGTATATGGAATTTAATATTTGCATTGGTTTCACTTATTACAAACAGGACATTTTTGACACGGGCAATAATTGACGAAAGCCTTCTTTACCAGTTTATCGACAGTAACGACGAAAGCGTATCTGAAAAGAGAGAGAAAAAAGCATTATACAGTAAAATGTCAAACTAGTGATGCTCATCTATAAAACCAGTACAAATATGTTGTAAAAACATTATCAAACATCTTTTAACATTCAACTCCCAATCGTTGGTTGTTATTTTTCTTATTTAGTCAATTGTTACTGCGTTTGAATTGTTCCCTATTCTTTTTATATGACTGTTACTGTCCATATTATGTGTTATTGGCCCTCAACGTTTTTGAGTTATTTCCCTTGGACGAACTCTCCGCTGTAAACATTGACACTTCCACTTGCTTTCGACAGAGCAATTGGCCCCATTCAGCAGCGAAGAATTATCGTGAATTTCGGAAAAATATTACAATAATGTAGGAGATTATGGCCCACGGACACATACATTATCGTTTAATACTTAATACGTTTAGCAGCATTATTTTACATCAAACCCAATGAGATAGGAGTGAGGCTGTGACCCGGTCAGTGGTTGAACAGCTGAGCCTCTCAGCAGTGTGTCGATTGCAGGGTTGTTGTGGATATCAAGTGGTTTATTTCAGATGCTTTAACCAATAACCGGCTATGTAAAGTCGCCATTTAAGTGAAATAGCATTGAGTACGATGTTAAACATTGAATGGGCCTTTTTAGTGGTGTGATACGTAATAAAGATTTTAGGGGAGTTCCTAAATTAGCGGAGTTGTGATAGCTCGAATATGTCGTAACTTTTTGGGACCAATGAAAACGCCGCAAATAAGGGGTTCCCCTATAAATCGTAACTGTAAATCGTACCGTGAACATGCACCTTAATCAAAAAAACAAAAATCTTTGCAAACCTTTAGTGACGGATTTAATTTCATTTTACATCAAAAACCATTGATAGCTACGAAATGCATTCTATGAAAAAAGATAGATTGTGCTTTGCTGAGCTTGGATGACAAAAATTATCGTATTACACGGACTCACCTTGGGTTTAAGTTGCGATTAGTTAATTCTTTCGATGTTGAAAGTTTATTCATTAGGCCCATTAACATATTCGAAAGTAAATCAGTCGGAATAATTATAACTGCATTCTACTTATAGACTTACCTCATCAATGAAACCCCGCAACGCAATTCGCTTGTTATCAGAATTTTGCATATCTCCGCCGATCACAAGCGGGCACTTAGAGCGAACTGGACGAGCTGAAGAGAAAAGATCAACACATATATTCCTGTGCACGAGACTCATTAGTTCCAAGCTACTATTTTATACATTATAATGTGACTGTTAAGTATGAAAAATAAAGAACAATGCTTTGCTATGATGTCGTTCTACCGTGGCCACATTAAATTAGATTTTTATTTACCGCGTCTGATTTGCATGGTTCAAAAACTAGATAATAATGGTTAAATAATCATTATTAAAACAAATTTTGTATTAGCCCTTTAATGTAGAAACACCCGAAGTTAAATATTTATATAGAATTGTCTGTTTTCAGGAGTTCGATAGTTTGAACAGTTCTTTACCTTTGAGCAAAGCTAAGGGTGAAATTAACGAAAAGTAGTTACTTTTACTTCTAGAGAGTAAGTCTGTGAGTTTGTGAGTTTGTGACTGTGATTGTTCATAACTGCGTTTTGTAAATAGTTAATGTTAAAACGTTGAATGACATGTTTGTTGATTTGGCTTGGATGAGTTCAATATTAGTTATATATATAGCTATATAACTTCAAAATTAGTTATATATATATATTTCTAAAAGCAATCACACTGGCACAGGGATGTAGATTAATTAAAATCGATGAATCATCTTATGT
>JAQQZZ010149913.1:0-12635 GCA_030265115.1 Mopalia vespertina | reverse complement strand
TTCATGTTGCCCTGGTGCTCTCAGAGCTAAAGGGGAACAGGAAGCCGATCTGTTTGTGGTGTCTGTATTGCATCCTGCTGTTGTCCTTGTTTGTTGCCAGTGGTGTCGAGGGTGGTTTCCTGCACCCATTGGGTTGACACGTCGTCATATAAGTGAAATACCCTTGAGTACGACGTAAAATCCCAATCAAACTGCGGTTTTCTCGCTGAGGGAAACTAAGTTCCAAGAATACTTGTGTTATGATTTATTACGCATTAATGTTAATTTTAATTGAAGTTCTCTTAAACAAAGCCTAACGCACCAATTAATTTGACGTCTCTTTGACTATGGTGCGATCGAAGGGACTGTCTGTGTATTAACGCTATATGAATTTTAATGCTGAACCATATAGACTTGTAACGTCATTAGCTTAAATAAGCACATTTGCCAATGACGAAGTGTAGAATTCAAACGCGTTACATGTTTCTGTTTACTCCTTCAGCGTATTCGGTAGACGATCCAGGCCCAGCGTCCCTCACGGAAGTTCAATCAATACAAGGGGATAGGTCTGTCAGCGGTGGAAGTAAGTTATATCTCCCATTTCCTGTAAATTAGAAAACCGTTAAAGGAAATGCTTTTCCGCAAATAACAGTTTGTAAAATTGTAGCGTTTCATTAGCCGAATTTGATAAATGGACAGAAACTGACCAATCACAGGCAAGAAAAGCTGTATCACACATGTGGGCATATTAAAACAACAAACATGGCGGTTTTGCAATGAAAATTATTTTTTTTATTGGATACGTGTAACTTAGGTTTCAAAATATATGCCTATTGTAATAATTTATAAACTCAATATGTTGCCGCCAGGTGGTGTTTAGCGATTGATGGGTCGTATTTAAGTATAGCCATGTTTTCGGCTGTGGAGAAAATCTTTCCGCTGCTAACTGGTTATCGTGGGGGTTTTTTTTACGAGGTTTCCTCCCGGTTTTCCATCGTAATAAGGCAAGGAGCAGTGTGAAATGGACAATCCGTCGTCATATAAGTGAAATACCCTTGAGTACGACGGTAAACCCCAATCAAACAAACAAGCTAACTGGTTAAAATGTCTCCTACTATTTCACATTTAGAGAATGGCTTTGTCAGCCAGTGGCTAAGTGGCTAGTTTTTCTGCTTTCTTATCCTCTGGTCCCTCTGGCGTCCAACAGGTACACGAGTGAGTCCCATAATGTGGCCCCGGCAATCGCAATGGTGTTTTCGAAGTTTCCACTCAGTGTCCCGATGTATTGCAGCTAGGAACAGTGTGAAATGGAAAATCCGTCGTCATATAAATTCAAAAAAATTAAAAACATCGTTAAATCCTAATCAAACAAAGCAATGTACCCCTGACCGGTCGAGTCGACCAATGGACTGGGGTGAGTGAATCCGGCGATCACAGGTGTGGTTGTTTTACGAGGGTTCCTCCCGTTGTTCCACCTGAGCTATTGAAGGGAATTTTTTGATGACTGCGATTTGTTACCAGGTGTATCTCCTCCAAAGTCTGGCAATGGAAAGTCGACATATAAGAGAAACACCATTGAGTTAGACTAGAAAATCCAAACTAATGAACTAATCAATTGACTTTCGATTTCAGCATGCAAGTTTGCTGGTAACATTTATGAAAACGGAGCAAGTTGGCATCCACACGTATCACCATTTGGATTAATGCGATGTATAAAATGTGAATGTAATGTAAGTATAAATTTAAGACAATTTATCTATAGCAGTAAATGATAAAATACTACCACAGTAACCGTCGCCTTGTAAGTGAACTAGCCTTGAGTAACCCGTTAAACCCCGGTGAAACAGACAATGAAGCAAACTACCACATTTAAAGCATTATTTTACCGTGGCTCAGCGGTTAAAGTATCTGACTATCGATCCGTCTCAGATGTACCGCTGACAAGTTCGTGTTCCCCGGTTGATCTCAATTGATTCAAGTGACCGTGCTGATGTACGGGGTGTTTTTGTTTTTACACCTTTCCTTACAATTACCCACAATGCAAAGTATTCATATAATTGAAATACAGTGGAAAACGAGAATATAGAAAACCTGAATCTGAAAATACTGTTGATGGGGTATAGATGATTAAATTTTATTTGGGGTTCTAATATTCGTCAATGATTACCATGTTCTATATACATTTGCGCACATGTTCTCTTTTTTAAAGGACGGACAATATAAGTGTAAAAGGAAGGTGTGCCCACGATTAAAATGTCCCAAGAAGCAACAAGTGCTCGGTTCGTGTTGCCCAAAATGTGTCGGTGAGTGTTTATTGAGAGTTATCTCCCTTTTATAAAAAAAATGGAATTATCTCCCTTTCATAAAAAATATCTATATGAACACTAGCATTAATGCAGAAATACATTTAAGCAATCTATGATTACTTCTTTTCTAGTGTTTGCTATTGCGTATTCACTTCATTGGCAATAGTGATTTCCTTCATCCATTGGCCTGGCAGGAGGCCTTGAGTGAAACAACATGAAGTATTGTGCCAAACCCTGATAAATTAATAAAGCCAGGAAGACTGAAGCATACATTCGCTGTAAAAGCACAGTGTACACCGTTGTGTAAAACGCCGGAAATTAAACGCTGGTTCTATGATCTGTAGAATGAAAATTAGCAAAACTCTAAAATGTTGATATGAAAGATTATCCCTGAGCACATGTTTCAATGATATACAGTACAGCGTAAACTCCCAAAATCAAACAAAGAAACATTTATATTTCCCCTTTCTTAAAGATATAATAACCCCTTTTGTTATGTATTTCTCTTTTTTTTAGATGAAGAGCACTCTAAAAAAGGCCATTCCAGTTCCGAACAAGTATTAGATGTTTTAGATGAATCAAAGATGGCGGCGTAGTTAAAATGGCGACCGCAATCTTTCAGCAGCTTTGTGATATAACTTTCTGTAAATACATGGCTATATACAGAATGGATCCCAAGAGGTTCACCGATGCGGTCCGGGGTGTGATGCAGGATCGAATCCAGGAACAAACAGCGAGGCGGATTATAGAAATTTCAACCAGAGCAAAACGATCAGCTGGCATAGTGCTCAATTTCTCAGCGAGACGTTGGTTGGCATTGGAAACTTAGTCTTGTTGTAGGATACACGCCGAATGTCTACTGTGAAATGAAGATCTAGACTGCAGTCCTTCTTTGTCATCAATATTCATAACTGGACTATTGGTACTTTTTTCCTCCCGAAAGAAAGGCCATTGGGTTTAGTCCTTTCTGTTATTGCCTTTTGGTGATTATCGTGCAAATGGTTTTGTAAAAATATGGTTGTACATTTGCGCTTTTTTGAACTTTTGCTTCCCATTAATTTCACTTCATGGTACTGTTTGGAAATCATCAATCTGAACAGGTCTAGAATATTTATTATCGCTTAAAAAACACCACCACCAGGCGTTAGTCCTTACAGATAGCGCGTTTGGGTGATTATCGTGTATATGGTTTGTAACAGTAGTGTTGGTGGCTAGGGCTATCGCCAAATTATTAACCTGATTGAAGTTGATCATTTCTTCGTCTTGTTTTTAAACACAGGAGCTTGTGATTTTTGGAAATCATTGTGTCAAACAGAACCACTGTTCTTTATTTGTTGATTAATATTCACCAAAGAATTTTCTTGTCTCCTCTGGAAACATAAGTTTTGTAGCTAGTAAATTTTAGTTGCTTGGGCGTTTTTTTTGTTGAAGTTTTGGTCATTAGTCGTTTAAATTTGAAAAGAGGTTTGGAAGTTTTGAAAAGTTGTTGAATTGCTGAATTAAGGTATGGCTTGATTTTGTTGAAACAAAGTGGCTTTATACAGGGTTTTCTTACAGACAACACTATGGTTTCTCACGTATTGTGGTTTGTTGAACTTCTTCTGGATAACTTCACTTAATCAACAGCTCAAATTACAAATGCGGTTTGACAGTTTGTGAAAAACGCGTAGATTGATAGATTGTGGTTAATTTGTACCAACTAGAGGCTTCTAGATAGGATCTGGATATTTAGAAGACTTGTCAATGTAAGTTTTTTGATTTCAACTACATGCACGTTTGGTTAACTTTAAAGTGGGGTTTGGAAGTTTTACAAAGGTTATATATTTATTTCGAGCTTCATTATTAGTTTTTAAGTGACGTAATATGTTGTTTTCAGCAAGGGCTACAACATATTGCTAATGCGTGGTTGTTTCCTAACCCAGACACAGTGGAAATCAGTGGAAATCTCAACCTAGGCTGTGGTAGTTGGTTGGCATTACTTTGGACTTTTCAATGAGGATTTATCTCTTGGTCCGGTTTGTGGTGATCACGATTTCAAGGGAGGTTTGTTTCTAGGAACTTGACTGGCTGCGTGGGAGTTGCTTTTAACGATTCCCATCTACACAAGTGGGTAAAATTTATAGTGGTAGTGCCGAAAAGACTTCGTTTTGGTGGTTGGTCGTTATGGTCCTGAAATAGTTTAAGACCTTGATAATTCGCACAGTGTATTGATGCTATTGTCGTTAAAACACGTGGCAAGTGTTATGTACTATATAAAATCGTTTATAGCGTTTGTGGCGCCGATATGATCGCGGTGCTTTGTTGTTGTTGAGTGTAGAGAATCTCCGGAGAACGTAGCTTTTATCAACAAAGGAACAGTTCTGGTTTGTCATCTGAACTCCATAAACTAAGGTAGATGTTGGTAATCAAGGTCGTTGGTGTTGATTAATTTAAATAGTGAATACCAGCATTGGATACTATTACTGTTTAGCATGGTATGTCGTTGGTCGGTGTGATGATAACACAAACGCCCATTTATGCTGGAGAAAGGACGTGGTGTACAAATGACCACATACCCTGTTAACCATTCTACTATCAACTGAAGACCGTTAGCCCAATTGTGTGTGTGTCCCAGAGGCTAGTTAGTCGAGCTGACGATGACTAGGTACTAGCGTATATTCTACAGTTGACACACACTCTGATAAAAGTGCAGTGTTCAAACGGGGATACGGAAAGAGTGGGGTTGTCACAAATCCAATGACGTTTGTCAATCTAGTTAGTAGGATATAGTTCATAGTTTTCATGACACTCGGTGTTAACGCTGCGGATTTAGAATTAAAAATAATTGACAGGGTTGTCCTACCACGTTGGCCGATCTGATGACGAGAAAGCACTGGAAATCAGTGCTCATGTAAACCAAAACTAAAGCAGTGGTTGAACGGCAGTGGTTAATTGGATGAGAAAGTCTATGGTGTCTACAGTTCCAATGGTAGACAGTGTCAAAGCTGTGAGCTTGTAATTTGGAGTTTATTAGTAATAGGGATGTAGTATGTTGTTGGTCAATCCGAAGATTCGAATACACGGATGTTCAGGTTACCTGGCGTAAGGAAGCTGTCCGTATCACACAAAGCAATAAGTTTATGGACATCTGCTCTAGTACTTGCGTTGATGCCGAGGGGACTAATGTTGTCCAGGGTGACCTTACACAATACACTTGTGGCAGGTAATTGTTGAAAAGTAGAAAACGGCTTATGTTCGCAATTCTTGTAGTGTTCGTTTGTAGTTACTTTGGTTTGTCAACCCAAATGTTTGCGACTACGATAGTTCGGTTACGGTTTCTCTTCTTTTTTTTTCGCTGGCGAATTGATTTTTGGGATGATTTGTAAACATCGATGGTTTGGTTTTTGTAAGTGATCATTTAGTTTGTCTTCAGGAAATGGTGAACTTTGTTGAGGTAGAAAAACTGCTTAAGTTCGCAATTCTTGTAGTGTTCGTTTGGAGTTATTTTGGTTTGTCAACCCAAATGTTGAGCACTCTGGTAGTTCGGTCGAAGCTCATGTTTTTTTTCGGTAGCGAATTAATTTGTTTGATTTTTAAACATCGTTGGTTTGGTTTTTATAAGTGATTTTTGGTGGTGTATCTTTGCTGCTAAATAGGACGACACAATGGCAGCTGTTGACATGGACTGTTCTGAAATGTGTGGCGTCCACAACTGACGGAGGTCTGCGGCTTGTTATACAATTAAAGGTTAAAAACGTTTAGGCTGTCTTCAGAAACTGGTGCTCGTTAGGAATTGCTGCATTCGATGTTCAAATCGTGATTCATCAAAGGAGATTTGTCATGGACGATTCAATATTTGTATTTGCATATTGTCGAAGTTTAAAGGGTCGCTATTGGCATTTTAACGGACTTGTGATTTGTAAAGCAGTTAGGTTTAAAGCAATGACGTTATCTGTGGAGGTTTGTGTGTGACTTCTAGGTCAGCCATGCGTCCCACAGTGGCGAACAGAGTTTTCACTATTGGAATTTCTATGGGAATTTATAAACGTTTTTATGGATTAGTTGTATTCCTACTAGTATTTAGTATGGTGGTAGACGAATGAACAGTTAGATTTCCAGTTTTGTGCTGAAAGTAAACGGTTTTAAGGAATATTTCGTTCGACTCGTTCTCTTAACATTATGTTTTTTTTTAAATTTCTGGAGTTTGTTTATATTATTTTTCTCCTTTTACAGAGTCATGGTATATGGCAGGGGGTAGTTTTTCTGGTAGTATTTTCAAACATGGTGTCTCTTTTACTTGTGGGGTTTTATATGGTATGGCATGCCAGGAATTCAGGAAACATCTTTGCTTATAACCCCCAAGCTAGAGAAATTTTCCATTAGCTCAGTGGCTATATGCAAAGACTTCTGACCACTGTGCTTTGTTCTATTGTCAAAGTGCTAATATTGCAACGATAAGAAAACAACTTATTTCTTACATATCGTATTGCAGAGGTGTTCATTTTTATATCAACCTTGAAGTCTTTTTTTTTTATATGTTTTGTGTTTAACAAAGTGCTACGGAAAATGATTATTTGTTTTCACTTTCATATTCATTTTCTTGCTTTGTAAAGTATTGTCCATGTTGTATCATTATGATTTATAAACCTAGATTTAACCAATGATATTTGTATTTGTATATGGTTCCATTACTGTCATGTGATTTCTCATGAATTTACAAGCATGTCCATGATATTTCTAGAGGATCGTATTCTCCACTTTGTACCTTTTTATGTAACACCGAAATCATTTTGCAATACGTTTTATACCGCGCTACACATGTAGTTTTTACTAACCCATTTTATAACCTTTGCTTTGTACAGAAATACGTAGACATTTTAAGACCTTATTTAAATATTATTACTATGTTTAATATTAAGGTAGAGTAATCGCTATTTGCTCATTTACGTTAAATTTTTAAGGATAAATGTGAGCAAATTATTTACGAGTAAAAGTGATGTCAAGTCGGGTAGAGGATGCTTCCTGTTGCCCTGGTGCTCTCTGAACTAAGGGGCAACACCAAGCCAATCTATTCTGGAGTCGGGAACAGTAAATTCGCGCATTTTTGGTTCTTGCGCCATGCTTTAGGTCTTGTGCTAGACTGGTATCTTTTCGTACAAGTGAAATAACCGTTAGATGGTTCAGATTCCCGATACACTATTATTCTAGTATTCCAAAAAGTAATGTTAAATTAACCAGGGTAATCAATCGTTAAAGATCTGTAAATGTTAATGTGAATTTAAAGAATCACCGGAAATGTGTGTATATATTACTTTAAACTTTGCGGTGCTCCGAAAATAAATAATACAATTCAAAATTATGTGTGTTGTTTTCGGCTGTTTATGAAATTGATTAAGCATGGCTATAAACCATATTTAAGAATTTCCTTCTGTGGAGCAGATGATTGAATGGAGCTTTCCTTGAGTGTTCTCGCCTTCTGGCTAAGGGCAGTTTGTTTGAAGAGTAGCAATGCTGTCTTTACTTAGCACAGGAAGAAAATTAACTTTCCAACATTATGGAAACGCTTCACATCTTGGTTGTGCTAGTGTCAATTATTGTTGGAACACACCGCCGTCATATAAGTGAAATACCATTAAGCACGGCGTAAAACACC
Source organism: Mopalia vespertina (assembly GCA_030265115.1). Classification (NCBI taxonomy): domain Eukaryota; kingdom Metazoa; phylum Mollusca; class Polyplacophora; order Chitonida; family Mopaliidae; genus Mopalia; species Mopalia vespertina. Next base: position 4,718 of record JAQQZZ010149913.1, on the reverse strand, counting down.
AATCAATCAATCTATATAGATTGTTCTAAGGGCTATGGGGGAGCTTTCGTTCTCCCTGGTGATTCCGGAGGAGAGGCAACAAAAAGCTAATCTGTTGTATGTCTGTATTTCGTCTTGAGGTTGATTATTGTTTGTTGCCATAGGCGTCGAGTTGGGTTCCCTTTAGCCACTGGTCTGGTACGCGTCATAAGACTGAACAAAACTTTAAGTAAGGCGCTAAACCTCATTCAATCAACTTTGAAGTAACCCTCTGGCTGGGGCAGTTTGTTTGGAGGGTGACATTGCTGTCTTTACTTAGCTATGGAGGAAGATTAAATTTCCCACATGAAGCATATGCATCATTTTTTAGCGGAGTGTTGGGAGGGAGCTAACTGTTGCTTTCAGAGCTAAGGGGCAACACGATGCTGATCTGTCTGGCTTAGGGGTAACGTGTGCGCTTACTAATCCTACTCCAATTTACGGTTCACAGGATCGAGTCCGTCTGTCGACCATCAGGTATATGAGTGAGTCACACGATGTGGCTCCGGCAAACGCGGTGTTTTTTTTACGAGGTTTCCTCTCGCTTTTCCACCGTAATGAGGCAAGGAACAGTGTGAAGTGGACAATGCGTCGTCATATAAGTGAAATACCATTGAGTATGACGTTAAACCCCAATCAATCAAACAAACAAAACAAATCCTGTTTTGTCTTTTGTTGTCAGTGGTGTAGAGGGTGGTTTCCTTCACCCATTGGGCAGCAACGCCGTCATATGAACGTAAGAACCTTAAGTACGGCGTTAAGCCCAAACAAGCAAACCTATTTTGTCGTATGTCTAGTGTCCATTACTATTGAAATACACCGCCGTCATAAGTGAAATACCATTAAACACGGCGTAAAACACCAAGCAATCTTTCTAGACTACAAATGTTAGAACAGGCCATTTATCGTTAACGGTTATAGACAGATATGTACAAATTTGCATCTTTGCGAATAACACAACGGTTCTTTTAATTTATGTTACGGCGATCGACAATAATTGTTTAAATAACCTATATTTCCCATTGGTGACACGGAAGTCGGCTGGTGTGTGACCGTTTACAAAAATAATAATTCTTGCACGACACAAGCTTTATAACCTGTTGGAGACGTCCTTGTTACTGATGTAAAACATAGTGGCTGGGGATAATAGAAATGAGTTCCGTATGGCTGTCACACTTTATATTCCAGAGCATATATTGAAAACTGTTTAATAGTTGTCAATATTATATATACTTCAATCGGATGCTAACCTGGTACTTTTTGCTATTTGTAGGTTTCTACAGCGCATAACTAATTTGTTTATTGCACTTAACACTTATGTGCCAAACGTCTCGAAACTGTTCAATATATTTTATCACCAAACCTTATATTTACTTCAATTGGGTGCTGAAGTGGCGCCTGTTCCTATTTATACGTTTCGCCGGAATATGAGTGAAATAAAGTGTAAACCCCAAGCAAACAAACAAATCCCCATCCGATCTGTCTTTTTTTTGTACGTTTAACCAATTCTGCTTTTTCCTACTTTACATTAATATTTCACTTTTTATCACTTTGGCAATTGGAATAATTGGGCTGTTCCTACACTCTAAACTCCAAGCACGAAATCAATCTGCCTTATTGAGACGGGAAATTTACCAATTATTTGCTTCAATTTGATCAAGAAGGACGGACCTCGTATACACAATTAGAACGGACAGACGGATCAGTTTAGCTCCGTAGGGACCTGTTGAAAGCAATCGGCTCCTGTTGATATTTTTTGTTATCAACCTGAAGTAATAAATACACAGTCAGATTCCAGTTATACTAGTTGCTTAACTGTACAAGGCCTGTGGCCGTGGCTTAGTGGTTCGAGTGTTTCTTACTAATCCTACTTCAATGTGGGGTCCACGGGTTCGACCATCCGGTACATGGGTAAATCACACGATGCTGCTCCGGCAATCACTGGGGTGGGTTTTACGAGATTTCCTCTCGGTGTTCCACCGTATTTAAGCAAAGAACAGTGTAGAATCGACTATCCATCGTCATCTCGGTGAAATACCATTGAGTACAAACGGATACACTTAATTGTACTTCAGGTGTTTACCTACGACCAACAATGAAACTCGTTAAGCACACAATCATACAAGAAACAAGGTTTTTAGGGATCCCTTTCGTTCACGTATCAACTAGACAACCTCGCGAGAATCAAATTACCGTTGTTGTTAACATAATAAAACAAACACTGTTCGGATATTGTTCGTACAGGTTACATGTCTTGGTCACGATTTTATTTGAGGTTTCTGCATTCAACTGCCTTTCAGATAAAGCTGCCTCGCGACAACTTTATTTCTCTGCAGGTGTTTTAAATCGGTTGGTCGTAAAATTTAAAGAGTTCCTATCAGCCCACTTTTGGAGGAAACTGGTTTTAGATTAAACATGGCACCAAAGTTTTCACAGTATACGGATTTATTTGGAATACAGGTGGCGCAAAACTAGATGTAAAGACGTTACCTTTGGAGACGAACTTTACATTCCATCTTTAGGTAGGGGAAAAAGTAAGGTTTGTCAATATCTTAAAGTCGAAATTTCGACGAGTAAAGAATATTAGTATGATTATATTTTCTAAGATTAAAATCCAAAATGTATTGATACACCCATATACTGTATCACACAGGAATACACAAGCCCTAGCAATTACTGGTAGTAAGCGATTCCCACGTGCTGTAATCCCGTATTGGCAAGATTAAAGTTAATAACAGTTCGCGAATGGAAAAAACCAAACTTTATTACAGCATTTCCTCTATTTATCTTCCACTTGAAAACTACCTTCTGGTGATTATATATATTATACGGACCAGGTGATAGCCGGGGGGTTAGAGTGCCATATCTGAATCCGGTTAAAATAGATTGGATTAGGATCGAGCCAGATTAAAGCTGTTTATTTTCTACTCGACGCTCCGATGTTTGAGTAAATATTTCAGATAGTAAGAGTAAAACAAACAATATTTATTGAAACGTACATTTTCAATTATTGGACATCAGTGTTTTTATTTTATGGCGATTGCATAAAATATAATGATAGTAAGTAAAAATCATTCCGAGCATAGGCGGTGCAAATAAACGATTAACCTTGATGCAGAGTTGCTCCCCTTTCGGTTTGTAATACACCTCAGTCATCCTGTAAAATCTAGTTCGGCTGGCAATAATTGTTTGCAAAAGAGTCCCAAATCATACAAATTGTCACATAATACATTTAAAGGGTTTATTCAAATACATATGAAATTTCGAATAATATAAACACATTTCATTAAGGTATTTCTTAAATTAGGATGGCCTAACATAGCGTACGAGAGTTGTCTTAGTCTCTACCACTATAGAAACTATCGCGAGAATACGATTGTCTTAGAGATCGCAATGGCCTATGTCAGAGGTCACCGTGAGTTCAGAATGGCCAATTTCCGAGGTCGCAATGGCCAATTTCCGAGGTCGGAATGGCCAATGTCAGAGGTCACCATGGTCGGTATCCAAGTTCCCAATGGCCAATTTCCGAGGTCGCAATGGCCAATGTTAGAGATCGCAATGGCCAGCATCAGATGTCACCATAATCGGTATCCGAGGTCATAATGGCTATTGTCAGAGATCACAGTGGCCAGCATCAGATGTCACCATAGTCGGTATCCGAGGTCATAATGGCTATTGACAATGATCACAGTGGCCAGCATCAGATGTCACCATGGTCGGTATCCGAGGTCATAATGGCTATTGACAGAGATCACAGTGGCCAGCATCAGATGTCACAACGGCCTGTTTCGCAGGTCACGGAGGTGACAATGGCCAATATCTGAACAAAGCCAATGTTTATCATGGCTGATTAGATATATCAGCGGTAATCGCTATGGTTGAAACTGCTCTTCATTCAGTGGCACTCGGCCTTATAGCATCATGTCTTTGTCAATGGCATGACAACGTATTTATTTTGTAACCATGCAACCATGTCTCCATATAGTTCCTGAAGCCATGTATGTTTTCAAACATTTCCAAGCTATCATTAATTTCAATCCGTCATTTATTTTCCAACATAGCAACTTAAAAAAAACAAAACAAATGTATTGGTTGTTCTAGTGTGGATCAATTAAATGAAATACCCATAAGTATAGAGTTTAGAACCCAAGAACCATAAAGCCGTTGTAATCCCTGTGTTAAAATCGTTCCGTTCATACGGTGTGCTGGAAATTAAACCAAAACGTTACAGAGAACTGTCATCCATCATAAAGTGTGCTGTTAATTATGTTCTTAAGTTTCAAAATGACTGTCAAACAGTCTATCTTTAGTTAACACGTAGGAACATTATTTTATGCAACTTTGCAGTGCTAGTCAATTAATCAATCTCAATCAATCAATCAATCAATCGATCAATCGGTGTTATTACATCACTCACTCACTGAACCAATCAATCAATCAATCAATCAAAAGCAGTCTTATTCAATCAATCAATCAGTCAAACAACTAACCGACCAATCAAATCAAACGGTATTATTGAATCAATCAATCAGTCAAAAGCGGTCTTATTCAACAAATGAATTACTCAATCACTCAAACTGATGTTGTTCAATAAATCAATCAATCCATCAATCCATCCATCCAAACCAGTGGTATGTTTCTGGTTGTCGATACTATATGGGCCTACTATAACCCCTGTTGCTATCTTCATATTTGAATTG
>JAQQZZ010149902.1:0-12635 GCA_030265115.1 Mopalia vespertina | reverse complement strand
CGACAGATTGGCAGTTAAAACCTAAAAAAAAATGAAATTGGAGCAAAAAAATACTCAATATGGCAAGGAGGGTGATACACATTTTGACGTCTATGAAGCCCTGTAGTTACACTCACCTTGGAAATACTGGACTGATAGTGGACAGCACTGGCATCAGGTTCATCTCGAATCAAACATATGGTAGACTGACTATTGCAAACCTGGAAACACAAAAACCTTTAACTGTATCACGAAAAATACTGTTTCATTTATAACATCGCCCATCCCAAGTGACCCAGACTCTAATGAAAACCTGCAAGCCAATGGATTGTTTGTTTCATTAAGGTTTAACGCTGTACTTGACGTTATTTCACTCACATGATGGCATGCCAGCCCAATGGGTGAAGGAAATCACCCCTATAAACAGTGGCATCAAACAAAACATCACAGGACAATACAAAGACATCACAAACGTATCGGCTGCCTGTTCCTCTTTAGGTCGGAAAGCACCAGGGCAAGCCGATGGATGACAGAAAAAAAGTTCAACAGCACTGGCCACAAAGACCAGATCAGTTGATCCGTGGGCACTGATTGATTGAGATATACTGCTCTAAGGGAGAGGACAATGGGAAATGTAAGTGGCAGACAACAAGTGCTAGACACAAATCATAGTGCTACAAGAGAGCACTATTGTCCCCTAAAATGCCAACCATCCTCTTACTTTGATAGCATATAGGCTTTCTGGTAAAGGGTAGTGCATACCCACCTGTCACCGGTGGAGGAACAGTAATTTTCCAACATGTCCTACGACAGGCGTATAAAAATTGTGTGCCTAGTACAGACGGACTTCAAAGTAATTTGTCGGTTTATCAGAATTTTCAGCGATCATACAGAGAGGTCATGCACCCATCATAAACCAGTTACATGCGAAGGTCAATATTTATGCACATTTGTGAACATGTGCAATTCTAATATTGAATGATGAGTCAGGTTTAGAGCTTGTCATAATTTATTTTTTGTTTTACAACCATTTGTGTTAAATCTGATTAACAACTTACTACTTTTTCAAACGTAGGTTTAAGAAAATTTCCGTGGGTAAGAAGAATAGAGGGTTCCTTCCCTTTGCCGACCCTAGCTGCTAGAATTGAAATTGGTTTAGGGACGCCGTCTTTTCCACCTGATGATGCACAACGTATGGTGAACTTTGCTTCTAAAGGTTTTTTTATTTTCCTGGAAAAAAAAAAAGGATAATTGTCATTATATTTACAAAACATCTTAGAAATAGAGGTTTATGAACATTAAACTGCTGGATTTTGAATTTTTGAACAGAAAAAAACTTGACCCTGCGTACATGTATAATGAGTATAGAAATTGATTCGTCCACCTTGATTAGTTAGAAATTGATGATGTGCTATTATCCATAGATGAATTGATGTATAGACACACATGTAAAAATGTGACTCACTCCAGCATAACCTAAACTAAGTAGTACAAGTTATTGAGTTATTGGTATATTTGAAAAGAGGATTGAATTACTGTAACACTGACCAAGTTATAGCTATTAAAGTACAACAAAGTAGCCTTTGTACCAGAAACAATTTTTGAGAAATCTAGCTTCAAAATTCAATAATTATTTTGGAATGACTAACATTCAAAGACGATAGCAACCTAACCTTTATTTACACCAAAAGGAGGATTATGTTAGAAGTTTATTTCCCATAAAATCTCAAAATTGACCTGGTATGCCAATTTAACCTTTGACAGCTCAATACTTAAAACAATGACTTGTGACTTAGTTTGTTTTTTGCTGGAGCGGGTCACAAATGTATTTGCTTGTTTGATGGGGGTTTAAAGCAGACATGCTAACCACTAAGCCACAGCCGTGGTTTCCATAAATATATCAATAGTTTTTCTGTGTTTTATATTGAATATTTCGTACCATGCTAAGGAAAAACAGTGTGACTATGTTTCAAATACACTGACCTATAACAATGCTAATATTTGACTGTCAGCATTTTTGTCAAAAAGTAGCCAAACAAAAAAATTAACATAAAATATTTTAAGAAATGTAGCTAATGACAGTTTCGTTCTATAGTATGTTGATCGCTTTTCTGAAGTAAAATGTATGCACTTTTCAAAATATATTTTCTTTTGACTCATATGGTGGCAGCCCAATGGGTGAAGGAAGTCACCCTGGGTGAAAGTGCATGGAAACAAACAAAAACAAGACAGTAGGATAGTCCCAGGACAAAGGACATGATAAGACAGTCCAGCTCTCTGTTACCCCTTAGCTCTGAGAGAACCAACAGGAAACAACTCCTTATCACACTTTGAAGAACTTACCCATTAAGAACATGCTCAAAAACTAGGACTTGGCCTTCTTTTGTGACAACTGATAAAATAAGGGGATTCTGTAAAAAAAAAATTAAAAAAAAAGTTTTATACAAAAGAAATAAAACAGGAGTAAAATACATTTTTAAAAAAGTAAACAGATCAATGAAATACACTTTTTAATGCAGATGGTTAGCTAAACAGAGATGAAAACAATAAAACTTTGATCTAAAAAATTTCAATAATAAATGACAATACAGAACACAAATACTTTTCATTATACAAGATCAGCTAACGTGCAAAATTACAGTGATAATCCACACTGTGTTTTCCCTTAGCCCAGAGAGCAACATTAGAATAGAAACTTTACATCTCCAATTACTAGATAATAAATCTACAGCTTAGATATCAGGTTTACAACTTAACATCTTTACATAATATATAACGATTGATTGAATGATTGATTGATTGATTGATTGATTGATTGGGGTTTAAGTCTGTTCTTAAGCGTAGATCTATTATACAACGGCAGTGTATTTCAACAAAAACTGACACTTGCACAACCAAGATGTGAAGCATTTCCATATTGTTGGAAAGTTCATCTTCCTCCAGTGCTAAGTAAAAACAGCAATGGTACTCTTCAAACAAACTGCCCTTAGCCAGAGGGCACAAGAAAACACACATCAATATGAATTTCAACTTAACATTTTAAATTATCGCAATGTTCTGTATTCTCATTATAATTCAATATATCAGATTGAAGGATTGTAACTCCACTTCTAAACTGACTGGCTTGTACCTCTGTATGTGTGATCATCTGATTTAACAAGAGTGAGAAAGTTATTACACAAACCTGTTCATTTCCTGGTGATAAAGAATGTGATATATCCATCATGGCTGGTTCATCAGGAAGTCTGAAGGACGCAACAGCACTTTTATTTTTACTAGAGTTAATGTTCCTGAAATATAAACATATAAGCATATTTGAAGGAGATTTTTAATCCAAACAGCCAATAAATAAAATGTCAAACTTGGATGGTGAATACCAGAAAGCCATACAGCCTTTTCAGATTTTCAGAATTTCAGGATTAAAAAAAAAAGTTTAAACTTGGGAATGTAGTTCCCGATCACTTTTTTTGTTAGCTATCAATTTCATCAAAGCAATCAACAGCAGACAAACTTTGAGCAAAAGGAGGGAAAGCGACCTGTGACAATGCACAATGCCAATTGATAGGATTGCAAATAAAACAAGTTTGAGCTGATGTGCTAAACCATTCTTGAGATACAACTCTGAATCCTACAGGAAGGTAGAATGACTTAGGAAATGAGAACGAGGAAAAGTTAATAGCTTGGAGTAAGAAGGCACTAATCACCAATCATGGGTCTCGCTATATTTTGCAAATCATAAAAATACTTTTCATTTCATATGGTTTCAGGAGGGATGGTGACTTTACCCCAAACTTAGAGGTTACTGGATTTCTTCAAACAGTATATTAATTTAAAAAGAAAACAATTACTTACCAGACATTTATTAATCTATCATTTAAAGCAGCTGATAAAAAATAAGATGAGGACCCACTGCTGGCATCTTCTTCTTTTGATAACAACCTGTGTACTGGTAATAATCTGAACACTTCTGTAGAATGACCTGTGAATGTCTGGCAGAACAAATAAGGTCAATTAAAGGTCAATTTAAAAGAGGGCAGTCTATATAGTCCAAACTGGAAAAAAACTTTTCCTGGCTTAAAAGCACATAATATGCACAGATGTATGGTATTTTACACTATTTAACTGCAACAAAAATGATTTCCTTCAGCAACATTCTTATTTAACATTGGACTCGAGGGTAAGGTATATTGTAAACTATCTTCTTAGTGTTTTGGTAGTATAACTTAACTCCACATCCTGTCAAACTGCTAGAAATCTAGCTGATTCAAGTAGAGTTGACTCCACTCACTAGTTTAAATACCCAGAGGAAGCCCAATGTATTCAAACTCTTCCATCAAATATTCATTACAATAAATATATGTGTAAAGAAAGCCAAATAAATCGTGGTAAATTGGAATTAAAAGATGCTGAATCTTGTGAAAATTACCTGAAGGAGAGTTTTTGATGGTAAATCCCAGAGTTTGATTGAGCGTCCAGCAGTTAAAAGATGTTGATGAGGAGAACAGCAGCAAATTGAATGAACAGATCCTTTATCGGCTTTCCACTTACTGAAAAAATACAAACAATATTAGAAGTAAGAGAGATGTGCTTCTTTGTAAATTAAAAAAAAATAAATAAATTGTCAACCCCCTCCCACAAATTTGTAATGGAGGGGCCATTACCATACCATACCCCCAGGACCAACTTTCACAAAGTCTCCTTAAGCTAAGGTGACATTGACACTTAAGGTGATACTGAAGAGGAAAATTTAGCCCCCTTAGACCTAAAGCTAAGGAGGCTTTGTTGAAGACGATCGGCTCCTTAGTTTAGGCCTAAGGGAAAAACTAAGGTCACTAGCTTAAGGAGGCTTTGTGCAAGTGGGTCCAGTACTGTCAGGGCTTAATCTGCCTATCTATTTGGGGCCGATAGTTGGCCCCATTCCCCTACAGCTTTCCCCTTCGTTTTGGCACTTAAAAGTCGGTAGACTTCTGCTAATCATTGGATATTTGTAGATTGTTTTCAACATGGGTAGTATTTCAATGTTATACAAAATAAAATAGCTATCGGAATTCTACATTGCTATGGCTACAGCTCTAGTTTATTTCAAAACAGTTTGTTTTTTCTTTGTAACTTATGTCATAAGAGAAGCAAGAAATGATTCACACGTAAACTTAGATTATGTTTAGTCTTAAAAAGAAAATATTTCTGACAAAGTTTAGCTTGCAGCTTGTTAACATAGCTGTCATGTGTTATAGCATTGACAGCATGGGCCTTTTATAACACGAAAAGCTATAATAACATGCTAAAGGTGTATGTCCCCCATTGTGTGCCATATAATGTGGTCATACTTTATATGCGTTCCTCCCACAGGTCAGTTTTATTTCAAAGAAGAAAAAAAAGTTATTTATATACAGTGTTGTGAGATTTATGACAATGCTGTTTAAAGGTATTTTTGTATTCATGATAAATGATGCGCACAAAATACATAAGGCAGCTAGCTCTAAACCAATTAATGCAGACGCCAAAACAAATTAGGAAAGCAGTGAATTTATTTTTTGTTTTCAGGGGAAAGCCATCGGATGAATATTGACTGGAGGCAGTTACTCCAAAAAATGTGTGTGTTTCACAACTGATGGTACCGCCATTAACACCTGAAAATAATGGCCTACATGAAGAATGAAAACTGATACTCCTGCGTGGTCAGCAAGGGCTAAGGCAGAGTGGTGATCACCCATTCATTGGACACCATGAACTGAACTATTCCCTCATTTGGACACCCTGTGTGTGTTTATTTTTTCAAAGGTTCGATGGTTTATCCAGTTACACATCTAGAGAGCAGTAGCAATTTTACCAAATCATTAAGCTGGCATTTTTCATAAATAATTTATTAAGTGTTGGGAAAGTTTAAAGTTCACCCAGGTAGTTTGAGGCATGTTGGTTGATTGATTGATTGATTAGTGTTTTAATTTCACTTATAAAACTGTTATGTATTCCAACAATAATTGCCACTAGCATAACTAAGATGTAAAATGTTTTCATTATGTTGGAACGTTAATTTTCCTCCAGTGCGATGTACAGACAGCATTGCTACTCTTCAAACAAACTGGCCTTAGCCAGAGGGCTGAGGCCTGTTGGGCTTAGTGATCACTAGTTCATTATCAACATCAGGCCTTTATAGCTGCCTTTAATATGATCCCTAATAATTGATTGATTGATTGGTGTTTAACGCTGTGCTTAAGGGTATTTCACTTATATGACGGCGGTGTATTCCAACAATAATTAGCACTAGCACAACCAAGATGTGAAGCGTTTCCGTAATGTTGGAACATGAATTTTCCTCCAGTGCTAACCGCTAAGTAAAGACAGCAATGCCACTCCTCAAACAAACTGCCCTAGCCAGAGGGCCCCCAATAAATGAGCTTACTGTTTAACTTTAGCTGTTTTCACGTCCCACTCTGTAACATGGTGATCATTTGAACAAGCAAACACCTCCTCTCCGTCTTCTGACCAGCACACATCATTGATTCGTTCTGTGTTGCTGCTTTCCTGTATCAAGATAAAACAGTATTACTCTTACTTGTAGAACCAGCTGATTTTTGTCAAATCTATGTATTTCACAGTGAAAGCAATGGCAATCAAGTCAAGTTAATAATTTTATTTGTATTCTTTGTTAAATGGGTGACCATGTTAAACAAAAAGGGTGCTTGAAATCACCCTTTATGCCATCAACTCTTTACTCATTTTAACGTTGATTTAAGTTTTGTTAAAATCCTTTAATATTTTAAGGAAATGAAACAGAAGGTAAATACATGAAGTAATTCACATCTAAGAGGGGAGAATTAGGGTATCCTCTCTGTCGAAGGTTGTTGTTCACATGATCCGACACCATTTTTTCTCATTGTCTGTCTGTTTTTACACATATAATGCATAGCACACAATTGAGTTTTGTTTGTTTTCTTTGTTCGATTGGTGTTTAATGTCATACTCAAGGGTATTTCAGTTATATGACAGATTGTCCACTTCACACTGCTCCTTGCCTAATTACAGCGGAAAACCGAGAAGAAACATTGTAAAACAAAAAACACCCAGCAATTGCTGGAGCCACATCAGTTGATTTACTCATATCCCTGAGGGTCGACAGGCAGACTCGATCCTGTGAACCACACACTTCAGAGAGAAGCTCAGAACAGTAAATTTGTTTAGAGCAAAGATGAGTTGCAATAAGGTAATGAAAGAAATAACCATTTGTTTTAAAAATTAAACTCATAACCGTAACCAATTAGAACTTTACTTCTTTTTTGCCTATTATTCGACTCTTAACTATCGCTGCTGAAGATTTGCATTTCATAATGTTGGAAAGTTAATTTTCCTCCCGTGCTAAGAGAATTCCACAAGAAGCTTTCAAGTTAATATACAGAAATAAACTTTAAACTTTGCTGTCAAGTAAGTTTTGCCAAATGATATGAATTTGCCTTTTTTTTTTTTTTTAAATTCCGAAGCAAACTAAATTTACTTTTGCACTTTTTATGCTGAAGCCAATATTTGAATTGCAAGGGCTGCAATTTTTAACCTAGAATTGTGGAAAGTGTGCAACAAATTTGGTGGCTGCCTAGCTTAAATTTCTACCTTGTTTTTATTTCCTATCTATTTTTTCTGCTAAATTGTTCAAATTTGAGAAGGTTGTAACCATCTTATGACATTTTAATGTTTTTTTAGACATTCCGTCTATATATGGATGTTATACACGTATATCATTGATACACGTGAAATATTCTGTATAGGATTAGATAGAAGGGGAGAAAATGACATCTACGTTTTAGGAATTTGTCAGAAATAACCGATGCCCAAGGGCTTAGGCAGACACTCGTCCACCCGTCCAAATGGACACCCTGAAGTGAAAAATTGCCTCATTTGGACACCCTGTTTTACTTAACTTTAACATGCAGGAGATAGGAAAACTGTAAAAATTGGACACCCAGTTATTTGAAAAGTGAAACAAAATGACCATTTTGGACACCATATTTTTGATTTCTGGCTAAGCCCCTGCTGATGGCTGTTAACCGCAGCCTGTTAGCGACAACCCTAAATAAGCCTGCTAAAATTGTTGAAATAGTTCTCGATAGAGATCAATAAATGTTTAACCTGGTCTGCCTATCAGACACTTAAAAATTTCCAGTGCAGTACTTACCAATTTTGTGTGTAAATCCCCATTTAGATAACTATAAAGTAAAACTGAACCAGACGTCGTGCCAAGTGCTATTAAATCTGATCCCTGAACAATGGAAGAACGTCTCGAGGATTTCTTCTTTTTCTTTTTTCTTGGGGATTCCTAGTAATAATGAAAACAAAGCATAAGAAACATAAGAGGGGATGTCAGTATTTGGCTTTCTGATTTATTTATTTTCTAAGTGTATGTTGTAATGGTGGTTTGTTTGATTGGGGTTTAACGCCGTACTCAAGGGTATTTCACTTATATGACGGATCATCACTCGCCTCAAAATCTGCCATAAATTCACCTTGCTGGATTTACACGCATGCATGTTTCCCACGCTGTCCAAATTCGTACATTCACGCAATCGGCGCTAGTATTTCGTACATTTATGAGTTGTCATCCAAATGGCTTGATTACAGACGAAGTAATGGTGGATTTTGAGGTGAGCAATGGACCAGAGTTGAGAAAAAGTGGCGTACATCTCGTTTAAGTGCCAAAGGAAGCCTGGGCGCACAGCTTATACCTTATGTTTGCGGATAGCTCATTCGCATGACTGTGAGGGGAATTCCTCAATGTCATGTTAACAGGGCTAGGCTATGACTAACTATGCTACTTGAAGCTCCCTAACCTTTAGAAATAACAGAAAGCTACCATGATTCAAAAATCAAATTGCATAGCCTTATCCTGACTTAAACCATCTCGTTTTCTTCCTTGAATACTTTTGGGTTAGACCGACCCATAAAATGACCATTCGACGTCCATTTTCATGTCAAAATCGATCATTTCTCAACAGTACCACAATCCCTTAAAATGTATTCCCATGGTAATTAGGTCATACAGATTCAACATTATATGTTATTCAGAGGCAGGCCTTATTTCTAAAGGTTTGGTACAGCTGCACGTCGCAGCTCTATTGACTGTATATATAACTCAATAAAGATACGTATTCGCATGATCTAGGCTACGACCAGATTGATCTTTTTAGATTATTTTAAAGTTGACCACTTGCATATAAAGGAAAAAATGGAATGATGAGATGAGAGAATATATAGATTTAATCTAGCTTGATGTCCCCCAACATTGTGAATGAATGCAAACTGCAATAAAGTAGAAAGTGGTTAGAAAACAACAACAACAGTTTAAAGAGATCCCAACCTCTGTCGATCTTGACGGACACCACGACAAGCACGTGCAGGCAGCTGACAGATGGGAGCTTGGTGTGTATTCTTGTCTCAAAAGCCCAGACTCTGTTTCCCAAATCTTTATAACGCCATCGGCACTAGAATGTGCCAAATATTCCCCATTTTCGGAGTATGCCATGGGTTCAACTGTCGCCATCGTTGAACACGTGGGACTAACTGCGCAAGTGTTGCAGGGAGAGTTGTCAATTTCCGTTTCCTAAAGAAGGTCAAGAAAGAAAATCCTCCCTATCTGGCTGAAAGTGGATTTTCTGGACCATTAAATCTGATTGGATAAGAATATGACGTCATTGTACGCTGAAAGTAAACGTCACGACTGGCGGGAATCGAATGAAATTCCTCTTGTCAGCTCAGCTTCGCTAACCCTGGGATTACAATATTATACATATACAATATACATATACTGTAATCCCAGGCTAACCTAATAGTGTTATTCCGAGCAACTCTATACATTACAACGTTCTTATGTAAAGTAAATCTTGGCTTGTGAATATGGTCCAGCTGGACCGCTTTGACATCATTTTCTGTGACTGTAAAAGTAAAGTGTTCAGGTAATTTGCCGACATGACGACGCCAGACAATGCCAATAACCAGACACTTATAATAGTCACCTCACTTGAGGCGTTTTATATGAAAACATTAACATTTTTAAATAACCGTCCATCGTTTTAGATCGCCATCATACAGCTAGGCGAATGCTCTGACCGTGTTATAGTCAATCGCGGCGCTAAAAAAAACTTATACAACCTACTGTAATTCTGTATTTCTTCAAGAGCAATCTATATTATCGTGTCCGTTTAATCACTGACATTTTACATGCAGCACCTCCCTGTACGTAGTTCAAGTGTGTATCACTTTAGCTCATGTAGCCATCAGAGGGTCTCGCACTAGATTTTTTGTTTATACTGTTACGATAGAAACCAACCAGAAAGAAAACGATCAGCGATTTTATTTATTTACAATATGTATTGTAAAATAACAACAACAACAGCAGTGATATACAGTATAGTATTCAATGGACGATATACTTTAAGAAATACAATTGAAGGTAAGAGACAATACAAATATTAGGCATATATAAAGTCACTTACATATAGCATACAATGGATCAGCGTATAAACCTGTCTAATAGTTGAATCCAAGTGCGTTGACTTCATAAACCGGTCTGTTATGACAATCTGCAACTTCTTCGAAGTCTACAGCAATAAAACCTATAGATACACAGTTCCAAGGCATAAAACACGGGATTGCTCCGATTATACCCACATCAGGGTGATCACCATATATTCAAAGTGACAGGTGTCAATAATAATTTATCCACGGCAGGATTATTAACAAAGTCCTTGACGGGTATTTCCCAGATCCAGTATTCATCTCCTCACAGAAATATCCAGGCTAGGTTCAGAATTCAATAAAACAAAATGCTGTCCGAATGAACCGTATAGTTACATATAGCCATTTGATCAGTTTACTTATCTCTATATATCCGTTGGCTTGGCTGGCTGATCTGATAAAAAAAAATCATACAATCGATGTCACTTATGTAGGGAGGTATAATTTTAGAATCACTCTGGAAAACCTAATTTTACCCAATCAACAGATTTTAAAAGAAGAAGTTCCGGGTCAGAGAAACTACTAGAAAAATGAAAGTAAATAAACAGTGACTGACCGGTGAAAAGTGGGTCACTATATAGCTTCTAGAAAATTCAGTATGTAAACAAAGTGATTGACCTGTGGTAACTGTGTCAAAATTACTACAATGTAAACTGGTCAAAACTACAACAATGTTGCTTGTTTGCATTTAAAGATACATGAATCTAATTACAGCGAATGTCTTAAATCGTTGAAAACACAGCTTAAAAAAGCAGGATTTGGACCGGAAGAATTATTCTATTCTACCCAGTTGAAGCTTAGCATGCGCATGCACATCTACATTAATACAATACATGTGACGATACGGATAGGCTATATCCAGACGTAGTTAATTGACTGTAATATGTCTTATTAATTTAATCTATATAGCTTCAAGTACATGCTAGTCGAATCGGGTATAAAAGCCTATTGCAACATTAATATTACTTTCAAGATTATTAAATTCAGTGCAAGTTTTGACTTTTACACTAGCAAAACCCAGTGGAGCAGCTGAGTGGCAGGGTAGTTTTTATTTAAATAAAGATATATATATATCCCCCCCTCCCCCTCCCCCTCCCCCTCCCCTCCCTTCCTTAATCTATGTTCGTCAGAAAATGATATCACATTGGTCAAACTAGACTGGCAGGAAGAACTTTCATTCATTACCGCCAGATGTGACGTCTATTTCCGGATTCGCATGACGTCATATTCTTATCCAATCAGAATAGTTGGTCCAGAAACTTTACATTCAGACACAGGGAGGATTTTCTTTATTGAAACCTGTTGGCTGGTTCTTTGAATGGATTGACTTAACCCATGATTCTGTGTTAACCAAACCCATGACACACCAAGGTATTTGTCATGTGTGGCACACGCTATATATTGATATATTTATTCTTTTGGAATCCATCATTTTACGTTTCCAAGATCATAACTTAAGCCAATTAGCAGCGCTTTGCATATGACGGATACATGTACCTGTCAGTGGACCTTGGTAAGGTAAGCCTTAAATGACATTTCCCCATTTTCTTGTGGCCATGTGATATGTCCAGTATACAATGACCTCAAGAAAATGGGGATAGTAAGACATCATTCAAGGCTTTACCTTGATCTAGTTGTCGAGCTGTCAAAATCTCTTCTGAAACATAAATACCATGTTATTCTACGAAGTAAGTCACCTCGTAGGCCTATAGGCCTACAAAAGTTAGATCCAGGTAGGCCTACCGTCATTATATAGCACATGCTATACTGACGTTACAGCCGGATGCCCTTTGCCTTTCAGATTCTCATTTTCGGGGAGTCATTATCCGCAAAATACTTTTTTTTTCACGGAAACCGCGTTAAGAAATGAAATTCGACTAGCCCAAATAGCCAATATATAGTAATTCTTACCTTCATCCATCCTTTTTAGCGTGTGTTATCCGCAAATTACTGAAAGCGTGGCCAATAAAACCCGTCTAGTTCGCCATGTTTTCAAATATGGCCGAGGGGTTTCCCTAATTCATTGGGATTCCCCGTCACGTGATGCGTTTCAGTTTGCCGTTTTAATGTACGAGACGAGCATGCAAAAATATTAAAAACCAATACTTTAACATAATAAACAAGCAGTGTAATTCCGAAAAACGATAACTTCG
>JAQQZZ010149891.1:0-12635 GCA_030265115.1 Mopalia vespertina | reverse complement strand
CCCCCCCCCCCCCCGCGGCCCATGTCTGCTGTACATATCGCATATAGTCATATATTGAAACACGCATGAGTAACTATTGATTTATGGTCAAATGCTGTCAGTTGGACGTATGATGGCAGTTTTAATATAGCTGCAGCAGATAGCTACATAGTAACCTAAACATAAATCTAAAATATGCTGCTGTGGTAGAGAAATATTGGCTGCCAGTTATAATTAAAACACCAGCAACCTGACTCGGCTTGCTACATGATGATGCTTTGATGCCAGCTTAGACATCCAGGCCATTAGATGTGCTTAATTTGGTAACAGGTTAAAATCTTCTGGGGGCAATCTATGTCCCTGAACATAAGAGACATGACAGCATTCAGAAATGCTATCTGAGGCATTTTGTTTTATTTTTGGCACACATAGTTATTAGGCATATTTAATTTGGGCACAGCATTTACCGATGTGAATTGGGTGTGATTTAGAGCCCTGACAGCGGGTGCTAGATTTACATAATCATTTAAATCCCCACTCAAATCAAATCAAACAAATAAAATTTTTTTAACATGGTTCATGGTTTGGTTTCAGATGGTGTGGTGCTGTAGACGAGCTATGAAGGTACAAATTGCCGGCCTTGTGTTAGCCTTGGTGGCCACTTCCTGGTCATCTGCAATTCCTAAACCAGATGAACACAAGAATAGACAATATGATAAGGTAAGTGGGACATTCAGCCGTAACTTAAACAGTCCTAGTATGATTTTATACAAAACAGGCAGGTAAAATTTTCTTTCTCTAAAATAAAAATATCAAAACTATGAAATTGTAATATTGCTTGTAAAACCATAATTATAATTATAGCTGAAGAAATTGATGGAGATTAATATAAATTTGTGTTAAATCAATGGAAGATTGTGGGATTAATGACACCTTTGCAATGGCATGAACGTATTGATCGGAATTGTTGGTCTACGTTTCAGTGCTACCCTTGAGTATGGGGTAAATCCTTTTTTCATGTAGCCAATTTTCTATTCAATATGCTTGTAAAAGAATTAATTATCATTCAAACATAATCTTTGGTCCTGAAATATACCTTTTGATTATCATTGTTTAAGAAAAGTTAATATGGCAGAAATGATGACCTTTTGTTTCTGTACATGTATAGTCTCGCGGCTGTGGCTTTGTGGTAGCGCGCGCTTACTAATCCTACTCCAATTTACCGTTCACGGGTTCGAGTCCGTCTGTCTACCATCAGGTATATGTGTGAGTCACACGATTTGGCTCTGGCAATCGCAGAAGTGGTTTTTACGTTGTTTCCTCCCGGTTTTCCACCATAATGAGGCAAGGAACACTGAAGTGGACAATCCGTCATATAAGTAAAATATCCTTGAGTACGACGATAAACCCCAATCAAACAAACTATAGATGTATATTTATTTTTAGGATCTAAGTGACCAGCAGCATGAGCAAGAAGGGGATCATAACAATGGTTTCGATCATGATGCATTTCTTGGGAGAGAAGACGCCAAATCATTCGATCAGCTTACACCAGAAGAGAGCAAAGAAAGATTAGCGTAAGTATCATTACTGATATTTTGAACTTTTTGTCATCCGGCCCTAGTGCTCAAAGGACTATTAGTCGCTATAACCAGATTAAATCGCTAATAGCGGATAGGCGATAAATGTCCAACGTGCTGGGAGCAACTGGCACCGAGTTCATATGAAATATTTAAAAACCTGTTATACACAGTCATATGAGTGAAATACGCTAGAGAAGGATGTTAAACCCCTATCAAACAAACAATTAAAACATATAAAAGGCCCTTAAGTTGTATTTCTAAAATTAATCATGCTGGCACAAGGATGTCAATAAATTTAAAACCTATGAATGATCTCCTTTTCTAGGCCCTTACTTATACGTTATGAATACTGATGAAAATTTTATATTTATTTAAATGAAAGTTTACAGGCCTTCTGATTGGAGGTGTGCTGTCCTATGCTTTAACAAAGATCACTCGCCTCAAATCAGAAGGCCTGATTTTAAGAACATCATTTTAAGCGATAACTTTGCAGCGATAGTAGTTATTGTCTGAAAATATTTCCCACAGTAAGATTAACTGTGGATAGTAGTTTGACTATGCACAAGTGAATATGTACATAACACCACATATATTTATAATGAACCTTGTCACCTAATTTATGTGTCCTCTACTTTTGATTTCAGAATAATTGTAGACAAAATTGATAAAAATAATGATGGTTTTGTGACTGAGGAGGAGTTACAAGATTGGATCCATTACGTCCAGAGACGCTATATTGTCACAGATACCGAGCGAATGTGGGCGGATCATGAAACTGATAATGGCGTACTAACGTGGGAGAACTATAAAAAAAGAACTTACGGTTTCTTAGATGAAGGTAACCTTTATAAATTTACACCATAAGTGAAGCAAAACATGGTTTATACTTTAATAAACCTGTATAATGGTCAGTCTATCATTATAAATACTTCTGAGAGCATATGATAATCCAAGTAACTTCATAGACTTGTATGATTGACAGCGTGGGCCTTCTTACACACGCTAAACTTGTTTGTCCTCACTTAGGGCCTTATAATGTGGTTACATATTTAAACTCAGTGTATTCAGTTGGCAGAGTTATTGCCCTTGTTTTTTATGATCTGTGTCATGGGCTGTTCTTTTGTATTTCCTCTGGTTAATATCTGAACAATTTAAGAAAAACATATTAAAGATGTTTTTTTCATAATATTGATCCCTCCCATCTTTGGGCACTATGTTTTGAGAGAAGTTATACTAACTTTCCAATAGGGCAAATCACTTCATATTTTATGATTGTGTTAATTACTGTTGGAGACTATCGCCGTCATATAAGTTAACAGGGGTGTTTCTGAAAGAATTTTTCCGGTTCCCATTCCAAAATCTTCAGACCATAATCCCGTTTCTGTACCCCCTTTCGACTTAAATTTAACACAAATCTTAATATTTTTACGTTTTTAGGAACAAAAATTTACCCTAGAAACTCCTCAGTTTAAATACCAATGTGGAATTATGAACCGTGAGTGTGAGGTGGTGGTTAGTGTCTCATACACTTATCACAGGTTCAAGTTCCCAAGTTAACATCAGGTATTTGATGGAGTCACACACGGGGACTCCAACAATCACAGCAGTTTTTGCGAGGTTTCCTCTACATTTTCCACTGCATTGAAGTAAAGCAGAGTAGGAGAAGTGAACCGTTTGGTGTCATATAAGTAAAGTACGATGCTAACAACCAAACAAATTGACCTTCCCCCCTCTGATCATCAGGACCACAGTTATAAAGAAATGATGAAATCTAACAGACTTTTTGTTACAGATTTACCCCCAGATCACCCAAACCATAGTTATAAAGAGATGATGGACAGAGACAAGAGACGTTGGGAGAAAGCGGATAAGTCTGGAGACTGGAGTTTAACAAAAGAAGAATTTACAGACTTTTTACATCCAGAAGAGGCAGAACATATGAGAGATGTCGTTGTTATGGTAGGCCTACAAAATTATTTTCACTTGAAGAGAAAGGGAGGTGTTCTTCACCCATTGGTCGGCCTGCGGCTATGGTTTAGTGGTTGTTGCATCCTACTTCCATGTACTGCCCATTGGTCTAAGTCTGTCTGTCCACCATCAGCCAAGTGAGCGAGTCGCGTGATGTGAGTCATGTGACGTGACTGGCAATCACAGGGTGGTTTCATGAGGTTTCCTCCCAGTTTTCCACTGTATTTAAGCAAGGAACAGTTTGAAGGGGTCAATCCATCCTCATATAAACGAAATAACTTTGAGTACGCTGTTAAACCCCAATCTAACAAACAAATCTTCACCCATTGGACTGGCTAGCCATCATACCTGTTAGAACACTTGAGGATGGCAAAAAAAACTCAATTAAACAAAGTAAGCCAGTGAGTTGAGATTTCTTGTTTTAAAAGTCGCAATTTACAATTAAACAGTTTGTTCGTAGGATAGGACTCCCATAAGTGTCAAACCATGAATTACAGACTATCTATTCAGACACCCTTTATTTATTTGTTATCTTCACCTGTAAATAAAATTAGAGTGTCTTTTTGAGATCTTATTATTTCAATTTTCTGTTTATTTTAGGAAACTTTAGATGACATTGATAAAGACAAGGATGGCTTTATTAGTCTGAATGAATTTATTGGTAAGTGAGACTCGGATTGTGCAACTTTTGTGGGGTTTTTTGATGTTCTGGGTTGTTTCCATTCAGTTCAAGAGCTGCCATGCTGTACAACAATTGTAATCATAATTATTACAGCATAGAGACAAAGTTTATTTTAATATTCGTTTTTGTTAAAATGAGTTTCTGCTGTTAGAAGTTACCTGGTATACTGTTCTTGTGCAATATAAAGATTAAAGGACGAATAATTTGTTGTTAGATTACAGTATTTAACTAATTTATTCTGGGTTGATAAATGTACAACTTTGACTGGTAACTGGTTGATTTCATAGCTGATTTAACGGGGGATGAGGACGATGATGATGACGACGATGAGGATGATGATGACGAGTGGATAGAATCTGAACGAGATGAATTCAAAAACCGTTATGATTTAAACCATGACGGGAAATTAGACATGGCCGAAATAAAAGGCTGGGTTATTCCTGATGACTTTGACCACAGTGTTGCTGAAGCTAAACACTTAGTCACTTCAAGTGATGCAAGCAAGGTTTGTGGCCTGCAGTATTAAAACCACCATCACGAAGCCACGTAAACGGTTTGGAGACAACAATCTGACACTTTAAAAATTCCACTGATTTCATGCGTGAAAAGTAACATGATTTGTATTAAACGGGCATAACTCGTTAATCTTTCGACATTTACGCGTAGAAATCCAATAACGCTGAACATGAATTTACGAGGCTTCGTGATGTGTGCACTGCAAAACGGCATGGCCTATTACAGTCCCTTCAATCATACATGTAGCACTGTCACCCTTCCCCTCTCACCTTTAACCTCTGACCTTGTAGGTGACATGTGGCCAAACAGGGAGGGAGAGGAAGAGCCTGATTGGGTGAAATCTGAACGCGAACAATTCACCTCATTTCGTGATAAAAACAAAGACGGCAAACTGGACCAAGATGAAGTAAAGGATTGGATAATGCCACCTGATTATGATCATTCTCTCGCGGAATCCAAACATTTAGTTCATGAGACCGATGCAGATAGGGTACGTAACAGCCAATTTCAAATAACTAAAATAACTGTGAATACTCGAATGGCCAGTCTGCCCTGACATGTCTGGTGATTGGATAGCTACTTTTATTTAATGCACCACTTTATAAAGTTGGCACCTCTCCTAAACTCAGACCGAGAAAGGCTCCAAAAACTGTAGAAAATAAAAATGATATTTTGTTAGTGAATGTCGGCTCTCTTCCTCCCCTTGTTACTGTCCCAATGTCTATAGACTATTTTGGCTGTTATGCCCATGTTTTCCTCTCAATATCCCTGTCTTCAGTTTCTAATCTATCAATTTATTTACTAACAACTCTGAATGCACCCAATTATTTTATATGCCTGTTTTAATTTCCCCTCCTATTTCTCTGCAATCTGTTCTTCCATACTTTCCATTATTAAAAACAAATATTATGAAAACCTCGCTACATATAACAAGAACTATAGTGAGGTACTGTATAACCAAAGAAAAATGAACACATTCTAATTTGTCCTAACTGGCTTAAATGGGACCCATGTTTGTGTTTCGTTTTTTTCTGAATGTTTTCACTATCAAAGTTACTCTGTGTAACATTCATCACATTTTATTTGTCCTGTTTCATAAATTGTAACTTGGTTTTGATGTACCTGTGCATCATAAACTGCAAAATGTTCATTTTCGGCATACTACAATTGTTTGGTTAAATAAATATTGTTACATATAACATGCATGTATTTATATAATATTCTATATTAATATATATATGTAATTATTATATAAGATTTAAGATATACTTTAGTTGAAGGTTTTCAATATGAATTATTATGTAGTTTTAATATTTTTCAGTAATAGGAGACATTTTGTATGTTTTTTTAACTTATTTTAAGAATAGTTCAAATATAATTATGCTAAACATAACACGGCTTTATGGATTACAACTACTGGTTTATTGTGTATGCAGCGTTTCAATGTCTATTCAGACATCCTTCTCAAGCACACCTGTCTGAATAGACTTTGAAACCGTGCACCCATAATAAACGAGAAGTTATAATTCATAAAGCCTTGTTATGGTTAATAAATCAACTTCTAATTGCCTTTTAAACTAGTTATAATAATGCTGTCTAATATAAGTATACATTGTTCATTTTTTTTTCTCATTTTCATTTTTCAGGACGGAAAACTAACCAAAGAAGAAATACTAGAATCTTATGATCTCTTTGTGGGCAGTCAAGCCACAGATTTTGGGGAAGCTTTGACGCGCCACGACGAGTTTTAAAGCTTTAAAACTGAAATGATCTGGTCATGGATGCCTCTTAATAGTGGACTGCTGTCTTCGATTTCAGTTTTTTGCTCTCTTTGAGTGTCTTGCCGACAGTATTTCAGACTGAGCTGAAAATCAGGTTTACCAGTAGAGGTAACTTCAACTATGAGTGCAATCAAAAACTTTTTTCTTAATTTTAGCAGGATATTGAAATCCACTCTCCAAGGGTTGTTCTAGCTCCTGTATGTAACATTTGAACAAATGTTTGTTGTATTGACTGAGATATGACATTCCGTTCAACCGAACCGATAGTTCATATTAAGTCCAGTTTACACATTCAAAGATTTACTGCGATAGGGGCTTCGCTTGTACTTAAGTTTCTGCAAACCAACTCTCATCAAACTGGTTGTATCTTTGACACAGCAAATGGATTTCTCCCTTCTTGAATCGCAAACTGATTTTAAAAAAAGAAGCTTCTAAACTATTAAAGTAACAAGATGGAGCCTAAAAGCCAGCTGAGATGACCGCGCCACAACAAAAGTAATGACCTTTTGCCCGATCGTACAATTGTGGCAGATAAGGGAAAGCTGTTATAATCAGAAGTGAATGAGCTCACGAAAGGAAAACTGACGATGTCCGAACAAGAAGTCTACGAATCAAGCCTGTCTGAAACCTGCATCTTTCAATTCTGTTGTCAAATTCTCCCACCGATATTGAGGATAAATTCTTGCTTATTTTTGCCCATCTGGTACATGTAGCTTGGTAGCGGTAGATGATTATACATGTAGCGTCAAAGCGATGTGTTGAAGCAATGTAAAATGGACTTCACTAGACAGAATTACCCAGTTAACAATATGCCAACAAGTTTTGTTTCTTAAACAATTTATTATTTGGAGTATGTTATTAATCTTCAGTAGGTTGTGTTAAAACCTAATTGATTATAATATGGTTATATCAAAATATGCAATCGGCATGAACATTTTATATTAGTACTTCCCCATCCCCTGTAAAGTGTTCACTGATGTCTTTGTCTGCTGTGTTTATTTAGTAACTAAATATTCAGCAGTTAGAACATTGTATATGTATGCAAACACAAACCCTAAATGTAGTTTATAGGTTAAAACTTAGTCTTCTAGGGCTGGTTGCTCAAAACCAAGATAAGTCGCTTATAGCCGATTAAACTAACCTAGGATTAGAGATAGGCCTTCAACAAGGAGTGATGTCATCTAATCTAGGATTAAAACGAATAGAGCTTTGAACAACTGGCCCCTGTTGTAGTGCTTCCATATTTTACATACAAGTTTGTGTTCCATATTTACATACATATGTGTTATGTAGTTCTATTGTGCATTATTTGCTTGCCACCAAAGTCACATTATTTTACAGTAGTATTCTTTTTGTTTTGCTTCTAATTCTTTGCTGTCATTTTACAAGTTATAAATCTGTGAGGTATGACGTTTAATTAAGAGCAAATAAATAAATAAATGTGAATCTGTTACCCACAGATAACTATGAGATAGATGTGTTACTGTGTGTGTCATTGGTGTCTGGACCTGTCTCTTAAAACATTTGAGAATGTAGCTGGGAGAAAGCTTCCTGTTGCCCTGGTGCTCCCAGAGATAATGGGCAACACGGTGCCAATCTGTTTGTGATGTCTTTGTATTAAGTCTTGTGATTGTCCTGTGTTGTCTTTGTTTGTTGCCATACATAGAGTGTGATCTAGTGAAATGATCAGTGAAATAACTTTAAGTATGGCTTAAAAACCCAAATAAACAAAAATAAATCATCAGGTACTTTTAACATTGTTATATTGAAGTCCAACATTGATTTGACATTGTAACAATAAAGGACTCGGTTAAATTGGTCTTGAAAAGTTCACTGTTATCCCCCAACATGATTGTACACAAGATATTAAGTACTAATTTGCATTAGTATTTTCGTTGTTGTTGTTCAACTTGTGCTTCCGTCTCACAAGTTTTATATGTGCAGCTAATGTGTTTTAATTGCATAAATGTATGTTGTATGTATTTGTGTGCTTCTATGATAGCACTTCTCTGTTTTGTGCTAGCTGCATCAGGGATGTTTCATTTTGTTCCTAGTTGATAGTGTTCTCTTGGGAGAACCTCTAGATACCCTCTTATTTTAAGACCTGTCAATTACGTTTGTATAAACTTTACAATTTTCTGTTTAAGTCTTGAGCTAGGAGGGTTTCTAGAAACATGCCTCTGGTACAAATTTTTAAGGGTAAAATAAATGAAACCCATTTTCTTAAAATTCTTTGCAGTTTTGTTTTGTACAGTTTCAAGTTTAACCTAACAAACATAAGTATTCTATCTAACAACCAGTCTGTGTTGGCCAGGTAAGCCTCCCAAATTTTGGGTGGTTCGGCAATCCATGGGCAAACCTCGACAGTTTTGGATGTTTTGTCAAGCCTCCCAGTTTTTAGGGGTTTGGTAAGTGTTACGGTAGAAACCAAACAGAAAGAAAAAACGATCAGCGTTTTTTTTTTATTTACAACATTTATGTTTAAAAAACAATAGCAGTGATATACCGTATAGTATTCAATGGCGGAAATACTTTAAGAAATACAATTGAAGGTAAGAGACAATGAAATTATTAGGCATATATATAAAGTAACTTTATCAAAAGATACTAATTTAGCGTCCCTGTGTCCGTGCTTTATGAAGAGAAAAAATCGCCATCGTCACTGGGTAAGAATTCTGGACACGTTGCCGTGAGCCGCTGTAGCTCAGTCGGTAGAGTGTTCGGCCTGTAACCCAAACGACCCTGGTTCGAATCCCGGTGGAGGCAAGCAAATTTTTATCTCTTCATTTATTCAAAAATAAAGTAACTTACATATATAGCATACAATGGATCGGTGTATAAACCTGCCAAGTGTGTTGATTTCATAAACCGGTCTGTTATATATGACAATCTGCAACTACTTCGAAATCCTACAGCAATAAATCCTTGGATACACAGTTCCAAGGCATAAAACACGGAATTGTGCCGATTATAATCCACATCGGGATGATCCTTATATCCACAAAATGACCGGTGTATATAATAGTTTATCCATATCAGGATAATTAACAAAGTCCTTGAAGGGGTAGGTTTATCCAGATCCGATAGTAATCCCCTTTCAGAGATATCCAGGCTAGGTTCAGAATTCAATGTAGTTACATATATCCAAATTTATCAGTTTATTTATCTCTATATTGGTCGTCTGATCACTCTTTAGACGGACTAGTGACTGATCCCCAAAATCATACAATCGATCTCGCTTATATAGGGAGATGCAGAAGTTTCCAGATATCATTTTAGAAAATCATCACATATAGAACACTCTGGAAAACCTAATTTTACCCAATCAAAAGATTTCAAAACGATTAACTCAGGGTCTGAAAAACTACTAGAATACTAAAAGTTAACAAACAGTGACTGACCGGTGATAACTAGGTAACTAAGCCTCCCAGTTTCGAGGGGTTTGGTAAGCCTCCCAGTTTTGAGGGGTTTGTTGTGCCTCTCAGTTTTGAGGGGTTTGTTGCGCCTCTCTGGTTTAAGAGGTTTGATAGGCCTCCCAGTTGTGAGGGGTTTGTCACGCCTCCTGGTTTTGAGGGATTCGGTAAGCCTCCCAGTTTTAGGGGTTTGGTAAGCCTCTCAGTTTTGGGTGGTATGAGAAGCCTCTCAGTTTTGGGTGGTATGAGAAGCCTTCCAGTTTTGGGTGGTTATGAGAAGCCTCTCAGTTTTGAGTGGTATGAGAAGCCTTCCAGTTTTGGGTGGTATGAGAAGCCTCCCAGTTTGGGTTGTATGAGAAGCCTCCCAGTTTGGGTTATATGAGAAGCCTCCCAGTTTTGGGCCATCTGACAAAGGGCTGTTTGTTTGTAGTAGCAATGCTGTCTTTACTTACCACGAGAGGAAGATTATCTTTTCAACTTTATCACAACACTTAACATGTGTTGGAATACACTGCCGTCATATAAGTGAAATACCCTTGAGCACGGCGTAAACTATCAATCAATCAATCCTAATTTTAGGTTTCTAATATGTTGCCTGATCTGTTTGGCTTTCAAATCTTGGTTGGGCTTCCATCCAGTCTTGGTTGGTCTGGTATGCCTTCCAGTCCTTGTTGGCCTTAATTCCAGACTTCGTTGTCTGACAAGTTTCTTTCTCGGTATACGTTATGGCAAACCTAGGTCAGCCATGTTAGCCCTTTCCGTTGTAATTTGAGATTTTGTGTGCACCCGATTCCCATGGTCCTTTGTCGGCTGCTAGAGAAAGTTTTGGACTTTATATGCATGCTGGAATTGATGAGTGCAGGTAAGGAGCTATAAAATGAAAGTTTTAGGTATATCGACAGACGTTTTTCACGTTGATTCCGTTTAAAAAGATTAACTTTCTGTGTAGTTTGGATAAACAAATCTTTTTGATGAAGATGTGCCGTCAGTATTGCATACGCTATATAATGACGGTACCTGGATCTAATTTATATGCAATTAATCGGACAAGGGTTTTAATGCAGAGTAGCTCGGAATAAAACTCTTGGCAAGATGAGAGGGTAAAATACATGAATACAAATTTTAACATAAATTAGCCGTGTATTTAATTAAAATTGTTTTTGTCCGGTCATTTAACCGTTACTTAAAGTCACTCGGAAAGCCTTGTTTGCACTGTTCATATCATCTCGGATGTCAAGCGATCGTCGCCATTATATGACATCATTAAAGCGTAAGACTGCATTGACGATGTCTGAATGTAATAGGACTGTTTTCTTCTCTCAAAATCAACTGAAAAAAAAGTAGAAAGGCAAGCAAATTTTTCACTCTTCATTTATTCAATATATCTAGGTAGGAAAAGGTGATTTGACTGGGATTATGAGCACATATTGAAAAAACAAAAGTGGTGGACCTGATAGCTACCCAACTTGTTCAATTTATAGCCTATATGCCAGAACCAGGCTTTCAGATTTACTCAAGCAAAAAGCAATGACATGTGAGTAATATCTAGATAAAAAAAATTGCTAATTTAGCGTCACTGTGTCCGTGCTTTATATAGAGAGATAATCGCCGTCTTCACTGGGTTAGAATTCGGGACTCCTTCTGCCGCGTGCCTCTGTAGCTCAGTTGGAGTATTGGGCCTGTAACCAAAGCTCCCGTGTTCGAATCCCGGTGCATGGAGGCAAGCAAAAAAAATTTCTCTCTTCAAAATTATTATATATTATCGTTTTTGAACATATTTAACAATACTTTATTCACCATCATGTTTATGGTCATAACCTTCTGTCGAGATATCTGTAGGTTACCCATAACACAACTCGACATCTAGGTCTATTAAGAAACTTATCTCTGGGACTTTTCTAGAACATAAGATGATTCATCGATTTTAATTAATTTACATCCCTCTGCCAGTGTGATTGCTTTTTAGAAATGTATATATAGAGAGTGATAACAATATATAAAGTGACCATGAAATGCGATTTACCCATCCGGTCATATGTTAAGTATTACATAGTCTGTGATGAATCCGATGAAGGTTATACACGTCTGTGGATGGGTACCATTGAGTCAACATTGCTAAACTTGACTCTTATGCGATTTATCGGTTTTAATTAATCGAAAATTTAGTGTAAGTGTAATTTATTCTTAGACACATATATTCTCGAAGAACGAACCAATCTAAAGAATAAAGAATGAGACCGATATAAAATCCGATATACCGCGTTTAGTGGAATAAGATTAGAATAATTATGTTTGTAGGTCTACCCGTGTCTTTA
This sequence comes from Mopalia vespertina, assembly GCA_030265115.1. NCBI lineage: Eukaryota > Metazoa > Mollusca > Polyplacophora > Chitonida > Mopaliidae > Mopalia > Mopalia vespertina. The sequence goes on along the minus strand of JAQQZZ010149891.1, from coordinate 398 downwards.
ATAAATGTATTGGACACAAAACGGAACTTGAATCCATCCCCATTTCACTGAATTTCACAGTAGCCTATACACACAACATATATAGCCTTTATATAAGACAAAATTAGCAATATATGCTTTATGTCCATTATTTTCTAATAATATTAACCATCCGAGTCGCTAAGTCCAGTCTAGGCACAGTCACGCCGTCTTCATTTCGCACTTTAGGAACATATATATCTTACAAACATTTAATACTTCAAGGTTGTCTTGTTATGGTCTTCTTTCATATGTATTGTTACACCACCGTCATAATCAAGCTGGCGCAGTGAGGGAGTTTCCTATATATGCATGCTCTCAGACATACCAGAGCTAATGCCGGGGCAACATGATGTCCGTCATCAGTCCAACTCATATGC
>JAQQZZ010149880.1:0-12635 GCA_030265115.1 Mopalia vespertina | reverse complement strand
TGAAATGTGATATGAAAATTGCAAATAAACTTATATTACCAAATATTAGAATTTTACAAGTTAATTCAGAAATGTTGGATGATTTTTATACGCTCGTCATTTGACGGGACGTATTATGTTATGGGGTTGTCCGTCCGTCCGTCCGTCCATCCATCAACTTTTTGGTTTCCGGACATTAACTTGAAAACTGCTTATTGAATTTGAATCAAACTAAATATGTGTGTTATACGTGACAATACTTGGGATTTATTTTTGCATGTCGACCTACAGGTGGCGCCACCTGGTGGCAAAGTCTAAATTGGGTTTCTGTATGTTAACTTGAAAACATCTGTTGGAATTCGAATTAAACTTTATATGATTGTTCCATCTGACATGACGTCGCTTGGGATAATTTTTGGTGTATGTCGGACTACAGGTGGCACCACCTGGTGGCAAAATCTAAATTTCGTTTCTGTATGTTACTTTGAAAACTTCTTGTGGAATTCGAAGCAAACTTCGTTAGTATGAGTGTTCCATTTGACAAAACCGAGTTAAGATATTCCATGTGTCAAGATGCCGTGTAGGATTTTGTTTGGTGTATTCATTTCTAGACATGCTGTCACCTGGTGGATTCTATTCAAACTCGATTATAATATTCCATGTGGCAAGTATATTGCGACTGACTTGAGCTCTTGTTACCTTTTATAATTGACCTAGCAGTATTGTTGTGTGTTCTTTCTATAATTCAGCCTACGAGTGATGTATGCGGTTAGCTTTGATTGGATAGTGATGAACTAGGCCATCGTCATCATCACAGCTAACTGCATACATCGCTTGTCGGCAGAATTGCAAGCCAAATTTGATAATTACAGATAATTAACATCACAATTCTTGGTTAGGATTTGAAGCTGAAATAATTGTCTCCCACAGACAGGTGGTATTCATTTATTTTATGTAATTAGTGGACTTGTGGGTCAGTTAAATTTCACCACGACACAAACTGGGTTGACCTCCGAGTGTCCGCCCTTTTTCTTTTCTATATACATATATGATCTCTATGGTACATAGCCCCTGTGGATGCAACTGGCAACGAACAAAGTTAAGGCTGGACTCAAAACAAAGACATCACAAAATAGATGGGCTTTGTGTTACCCCTTAGCTCTGAGCCCCAGGACAGCTACCTCCCAACAACCTGCTGTGTGAACAGAACTACATGGTTCTGTTTGTTCAATGGGGTTTCTACGCCATGCTTATGGTTATTTCCCTCACATGACGGCAGGCATGCCGACTGGGTGAAGGAGACCATTTTAGACGTCACTGGGAATGAACAACAAGCAGGCTTTACAATCACAAAACAAAGACTCTACAACAGATCAGCTTCCTGTTGATTCATAGCCCTGACAGCAGCTGGGTTCAACTACCTGCTTTTGAGTTTCTGGATAATCTATCAAAAACACACACAAGTCAATGTACATGGTGCAATAACAGTTCTTTATTTGAACACATGGAAAGCTCAATACAGATATTCCATAAATACAGGTATTGTTAATAAAGATAAAGCTTGATATGGCTATCTCATTTGGGTAATTACATTTTTCATTGTGAGGACTAAAATCACTTTTTTTTTTTTCCAAAAGTTTTTTTCTTGATAAACACCTTATGTATAGTATCTGTCTTGTCTTTTGACCAAGTCGCTTGTGCACAGTTAGCTCTGGACTAATGTTATTTTACTTATGATTGCCCCCGTAAAGCTTATCAAAGTGATATGTGATTGGAATATTGATAATACAGATACCATTGTGAAACTCAACATCTATTCAACCAGTCTGTTTAAATCCAATCATATTTCAGTATACTTTTAACACTAAACCACAACACAAAACACCAGCAAAATGTCAAGAGGTGTTGATGAAACCAAAAAATAATCTTCATTTACAGGTGACGCCATGAATGTTGTTAAACATATACTGTCTTCACAGCCAAAGGCTATACAGAAACAAATTCAAACCCTTTATTACAGTATAGATATGATCAGTTTCTATTGTATTTTGATGGTATCATGCTTAGATAGGAACAGTACAAAATGTTTCTATGGAAATTGCTATTGATCGGCGAGCCACGCTTCAGTTCTGATGAACTGGCCACTTTAATTAAGCTGATCAAAGTTCAGTAGCTTGATTTAAACCTGGCTGGTGCTGTTGGGGAGAACGGTCAGAACAGGGTTTCCCCATGGTTATGCAAACTTAATTTAGGAGGGCCGATTTATAGGTTCCCAAATTGTTTGCAGTCTTCATCTAAATTTGCACTTCGCCACTGATTTTGACAAATTTTGTCATCCGATATTCAATAATGATTGTAGTTTTAAGTAGTTTCCCTTTATTTTTCACAAAGGCAAACTAGGGGAAAATGCAAATGCTAGGTTACCTCACAAAAATTTAGAGGACCCATTTTAAGTTATGCCGGAAAAGATTACATCACAGATAGAATCAACACAGAAACAATGTTTATCCATCAAACAGTTTGTTGCTACAGACAGTGTGTAAAGATACTAACAGATAAATAAGTTAAATCAAACAATAGTATTGACACCTTAAAAAGACAGAGATACTTACAAACTTTTTAACAATTATTTCCTAACAACACTAAATCATGCTTATTTCGTCGTTTTTTGTTTGTTTTATACAAAAATGAACTTTAATAGAATAATATATAAAAGCCCTATTTCAATTAAAATAAAAAAAATTGAAATAAATCAATTTATTAAAATATAAGCATACATCACCCTTCATATATCAAAAGATACGATGTGTTTTGAACTTAAGTACCGGTATATAGTCAGTCAATAACAGACACCACAGTGTGTGGGATATCAACATAGAACACAATATAACTTATGTACATACGAGCACTTTTCGTTTTTAAATAAAAGGTAAAAAGAGTCAAATCTCAAGAGAGTTGAAAGGTGAACTCTGAATGATAGACGTGAAATTCTTGCGGTGTTGGGGAATTAATGTTCCACCAGTACCAAGTAAGGGTAGCAGGACTATCCCTGAAACACTAATACAAACCTGCCAGAGGTCACCTAATTAAGAATGTCCACTGTTTATTTTGTGAATCAAATGAGTGTAAACTAAATTTCTATTAAACCCCTTATATTTTACTCATGAAAAAAACTGGGTTTGTATTTTACATTTCAGTGTTATGTGAAAATTGCACATTTCATAACTTTTCTAGCCTTAACATTCAAGTAAGAATCTATTAAGATTTTATTTAAGTCAATATTCTAAATTCCTTGCCTTATTTCATTTTGTCCTAATGTCAATATATAAACAGTTGACAATTCCACCCTGATTTAATTGTCCAGTATCTCCAATCACTATCTACAGTACTAATTCCTCCATATAGGTCTTACATCTCTGTACAAATCCCTTTTTTATATCACAGAAGCAGTCAGATTTCATTTAACAGAACCATGACATATTAAAGTTGAAAATTATGTTTAATTTCTAACAATTTATTTTTAGTCAATGAGCACACCATTGTAATAATTCTACATGTACAACATTTATGCAATTACCAAACATACGGACACAGAAAATTTGAGGGGGGAAAAAAACAACAAAAAAAAACATGAAATTTTTTTTATGGTTAGTTATTAAATACATATTGTTCATCATGGCTTTTTTATGGTCAATAAGTTCATTTCATGTGAATGAAGCTAAGAAATCAAAACTTTCCCTAGTTAAGGGCACAAATAACAGCACATCTTATCTTTTCAGGCAGGCAAACTTTAAGAACTCGTCCAGCGAATTTCCATTATTTTTATTCCATTATTCCTGGTAATTTGATTGTGTAAAAAGTCATCCGGAATGCACATGGTTTACATCAACAATAATGTAAATTAGTCAGACGAATTCTTACGAAGTTTTCCTTCCATGAAGAGATAGGATGTGCCCATAGTCTATGGCACCCTTTTTTTTATCAGACGAGTTCTTAAAGTTTTCCTTCCATGAAGAGATAGGATGTGCCCATAGTCTATGGCACCCTCTTTTTTATCAGACGAGTTCTTAAAGTTTTCCTTCCATGAAGAGATAGGATGTGCCCATAGTCTATGGCACCCTATTTTTTTTATCTAGCCCATGACACAACCATTCATATTTTCTTTCTGAATAATATACTACTATTAAAGTCCATTATAAATAAAGTTAGCTTTTGGCTTTGTACATTATTTTAAACATCAACAGAAAAGCTATTAAAAAAAATCATGATTTATTATTAATAGCAACCAACAATTTCAGTCAAGAGGATCAAAATAAAACTTTGTCAAATCAAGAAAACCAATTAATGCATTAATACTTTAAAGAAACTATAATTTATGTATTAATGACATACCGGTATTCTTGTCAACGAGATCATACAAAAATTATCAATTAATTTAAAATCATTAACAAAATGGGAATGTGTCAAAAGTTTGTTCTGAGTGGTCAAAAACAGCCAACGGTGGATCTCCTAAATAAATTGTGTTCCAAAAATTTATATAATTTATAAACTGTCAATAAAAAGTAAGAATATCTGACAAATATAAAATGCCTAAATCCATGCTTGAATAGAGTGGGTATACATCAGTCAAAACAATAACCAAAATGAAATCTTTTCATATCAAGTAAAGCTTCTGATTCACAAAAGAGAAAAGAACAGTGCTTGACACAATACAATAATCTGCCATCCAAGGCAAAAGGAAGTAAGCTACACCCAAATCAGTGACGATTTTGTGGCCCAGGAGGTTGAGATCTTGTATTAAAGTGACGTAATCCCACAGTTAAGTGATATTAACAGTTACCTTGATATATAAAAACTTTAGTTCGGTCGTAAAATTAATGTTCCTTCTGTGCTAAATAAAGACAATAAGTCTGTACTTAAGACACACTGCCCACAGCCAGAGGGTCCCCAGTCCATAGCTCAACATTTAATTTGAGATCTGATTTGAGATGCATTATCTGTCAAGGGAGATAATTGACAGTAGCTCAGAATAAACATTTTGGTTCGAGTCTAAAATATGTCACTTTCCAACATCTGTGGAAAGTCATTGAGAGTATCCATTGGCTCTGCCTCCAGATTGTGAAAACATTTTATTAGCAAACTTCCTTTTGCCAGGATATATATATGATTAAAAATATTAACAACAAATATCACAAGTTGTGTTAAAAACACACAATAAAATGTGAATCGTCCAAGTTTGTTACATGTAGTTCATAAAATATATACTTTAGATATGTAAAACTGTCAATCATAACAATTCGTAATAACTCATGATTATCAACAATTTGAACATCTTCTTGTATTCTCGTATTAAACCAATACATGATGACTTTATATTTCTACAAAAAAAGCCTTTAGATGTCCATGTGTACAAATTATTACGCAAAAATTCTACTTTATGTAATGATAGCGGACAATATTTTTATCAAAGTTTCCCGGAGGTGGTCCCATTCCAATGGATGAGACAAACTACACTCACCAAGAACTCTGTTCATTATATTCTACACACCAAACACTGTCTGGGAAAACTTACAGGTAATTTCACAGGGAATTTTCAATAATCTGATATTACACATCACTGGCTTAAGGCCCTTCTATATAGGTATCTGTTGGCCTTACCTGCTCACACTTATTGATCTATATGTAGACCTGCCTATCCAAGTAGAAATTTATGTGTACAAAATTTATTGTTAAGGAATATTTTTTTTACGATTTTGTGTTAGAGCATGTCACAGAATATTAATTTCTGTGTGTATTTTGATGGCCTATTGGTGTATTTCACATAAATTATGTGTATAACATACTCCAGAATACACTGGGTAGGCAGGTCTGTATAGGTAACCCTGGATACAATGATTATTTTCAAAACACACAGGATTTTAATGAAGCTATACGATTTTAATGTTTGAATGATTTTCCAGCAGTAGGTATATGCTCTCACATATTATATAGTGAATGAGTGATGCAGGCACATTATTGCCAATTTGTACACATATTTGCAGTGCATTGCCACACTTGTTTTTAAAATTGCAGTTATCATTGCTTGTACTTGTAAGTGAAAAACAGTAGCTTATATGCATCGTGAAATTGAAAATAAATCTGATTACTTAAAACTGACCAAAAAATATCTATTTATCACAGACAAACATTTGACCACTTAAAAGTTCAGAATCAGCAGCCTCAGTTGCATATTGACCTCTGACCTATTCCAGGCCAAATCCCTCGGCATTTTTTATGGCCAGGGTAAGTTTCTGTTTCAGGACTTTTCTGTTTCTGTAGGCCGGCAATACAAGCTGGTTAAAACAGGTGTGGGCCATGGGTAACCTGTGAATTCAAAAATAGTATTTATTAAAGCATCATTATTTGTTTGTTGGTTTGTTTATTAGGGTTTAACGTCATAGTCAAGTGTATTTCACTTATATGACGATGGATTGTCCACTTCACAGTGTTCTTTGCTTAAATACTGTGGAAAATCGAGAGGAAACCTCATGTGGCTCATATACCTGATGGTTGATAGGCGGACTAGAACCCGTAGACGGTACATGGAAGTAGGATTAGTAAGCAGACAGACTAACCACTAAGACATGGCCACAGGCAAAGCATCATTAAATGAAATCCCATGTGCATAAGAACTAAAGAGATTTCAAAATTCAAAGGTCATGTGCAGAAGAAAACCTCAAACCCAGAACTTTAACCTGCCTATACAAAACATTCATGTACAACAGCCAGCAGAAATCACAAATAGTTTTTTTTAATCAAAGATTTTGCTTCACAATTACAGACAATTCTCTTTAAAAAATATATTGGAATAATAATGTTGGTGGAATTTTTTTCTGGTGGCATAACATCTCTAGTTAATCAAACTCACAAGCTGAAGTCCTCGACTTTCGTTATTTTGAAGGTCATATCTCCAACTCCACCAATAGGAATCCGATCACTACCAGTTGTAAACAATAGCAGCCGTTTCTGAAGATCAACTGACCAGCTTAATACCAACTCCCAGAAATATCTAAACAAAAAACAAAATAAAAATTGCAGCTCTAATGTTATTTGATTAAAAATGGTATTATTTATAAATAAATAAATTCTTAATTCTCAGAATCTTTTTAAAAAAGAAGGCACGCAGGGAAATTTACCTACACAATCTCTCGAATTAACTTCTTTGTATTAAAAATACATGAATTTATACAGAAAGAATAATTGAGGGATGTCCACGGTCATATTCATGAATAAATACACTTAACTGTTTTTCTATTTTCTTTGATGATGATCCAATGTAAAAAAATCTCTTAATTTTACAATAGGATTGGATTTGTTTGTTTGATGTGAGATTGTATTAAGTGTTATTTCACTAACGAGGGTGTGCCAGTAAACTGGGTAGAGGAATCCACCTTGAATTCAATCGGAACAAAAACAGGAGAGCTAAGTCACAAAACCAAGATGCCACAACATAAAGTCAAAGGATTGACTGACTGGTATTTAATGCTCAAGGGTACTTCACCTGTATGACAGATTGATTGATTGATTGATTAGTGTTTTACGCCATTCAGCGGTATTTACCTGTATGACAGAGGTTAATTCATTGGAATTTAACACAATATTTCTACTGGACTTATAATATATGGCACAACCATAATTGAGAAATGTTTTACTCTGTTGAAAAATATTCCTCCAAGCACTGGGCATGGGCGTTATGAGGACGCCTGAAACAGACGTAAGCCAGAAGGGACCAGATCAAAATAATGCCCCCACAAAATACCTGTGAGGCTTAATTAAAATGTCAAGAGTGTTATTACCTGACTGCTTGGTCCTGGGCTGTGTAACCATCATAACTTGTGACTTTCTTCAGCTCATTGAGGTCCAGGTTAGGATTGCCACACACTAGCATCTCCACTTCCTCTGGACGTAACATCTAAAATATAGCAATCACAGGGTTTATTATATTACACAGCATAAATGGGCCGGCATATTCTTGGATCATTAACACAAAGCTCCCTCCATCCAATATTGTCACTATGCTACAGTAATAAAATGTGACTGTCCAAATTATTAGAAAATTCGGAGTGGAAATGATTCAAACATCTATTACAAACACATACAGCTTGAAACACACTTAAAAACATCTGATTAAAAACCATGTATACTATAGACCCTTACATTGGCTGGATGTCAAGTATACATTCAACCTATTACAAACCTTCACACACCCAAACATTTACCCTATCATCGACACTCAAAGACCAATACATTTTCACTGATTACAACTGATGAATTGATTAGTGTTTTATGCCACATTCAGCAGTATTTCATCTAGTGATGGGGTGACCGAACACCCCCACCTGTTGACAGTCTCTACATTAGCCCTAGTACAGATTATACATTAACTGAATTTAAATCACACAACTTAAAATTTTTTTAAAACTAAATTTCCTTCAAGAGTTGAAATTCATCCTGAAACAAATTCATTGTTTTGGCAATCTCTATTCCAGGTAAAATTAACAATTATATTATCTTAATCAAATTGATTTGGGTATTTTAATGTTAGAAAAGTGTTCCTCTTTGACCTCCTGTACGAAGTAAAGAACAAGATTGGAATATACTGCCCTTAGTCAGAGGGCTTCTATCTGAAGGCTGACTACTGTATTAAAATCACCGTAAATTTCGTTTCTGAATAATTGTTACCTTTTATAAAGTTGTGAAAGTATTATAGCATCTAAACAAACAAATGTATGTTTACTGAGAAATCCTTATTACTGAAAAATATGTCATCTGCCTCCCAGACACAATTTCTAAGTACTTATAATATCTTCCGAAATATGAATTTAATGAGCGAAATTTAATGTGTCAGATTCAGGGCATTTAAAAGAGGAATGCGACGACATGTAGTTACATGAACAGCACTTACAATAAGAGCATTGGAGGCACAGACACTGTGGAAACCGTGATAAAAGGCCTGGAACTGCTGGTAGACTGATTTATTCAACACAAAATCAACATATCTCTGTACATAATCTGAAAGAAGGACAGATTTTAAGATATGGTCAAATAATAAATAATCACGCTGAATTTACTAATATATGGTATCATAAGGTACTGGTTAAATTATGGTTGTATTTCTTAGATTGATTGGGGTTCAAAACATGACAGGAACCTTGTAAAAGCCAACCCAGCAATTGCAAGAGAAATTAATGAATGACTGAATAGTGTTCAATGCTGACGGGGATTCCATTTATGAACGTGGAATCCCGTGTATTTTAAAAGAAAATCATTAATGGAATAGTGTAAATAGAAACATAATCTTAATCATATTCCTTGATCATATACCTTCAGTGTTACATGTATGTAAAGACAACGTGATAACTGTCGTTGGCTAAACATAATTTATTTGTGTTTTTGTTTGATCTTTAGCTGCAGACCCAGAATAATTGAGACATTTTCATATTATTGTGCTTTTGAGTCGTGCTTCTGTCAGTGGTTGGATTGATTGATTGATTGATTAGTGTTTCACGCTGTGTTTGAGGGTATTTCCCTTAGATGACAGTGATGTATTTCAACAATAACTGACACTAGCATAATCATAAAATGTGAAGTGTTTTGGATACTGCTGGAAAGTTACCCCCCCCTCTTAAGTAAAGAAAGCCAGAGGGCTTGTAAATGGGTGGAAGTACATGTACACCAGTGTCAAATAAGTGAAATACATATGAGCAGCATAACACCAATTGCTCCATCATCAAGTATGCTACTTACCTTTTCTATTTTTGCCAGTGACAGGAATTTTGTCCCCATCAGTTTTTAAACAGTGTGTTCTCGTCATTCCCATCTCACTGTAGGATATCTGACAACATATTAAATACATTTGTATACATATACCTCTTGTAGTACTAATATTAATCTTTCATATAAGTTTGATAAACAAGACTGAGAACAAATCACAACCTATAAATTTCCTTTATTACCTGAATCAGACTCATGCAGGATTAATAAATAATAGTAATGTGGAGCTCTTCTGTTGTGGAGGTAAAAATGCTTGGTGGGTTCTGCTGGTCTATGATAAAGTGATTTAACTATCATACAAGGTTAATTTTTAACATGGAACACAAAAGGGTATCTAAAATTAATCAACTACCAAACTGTTGATGAGTACAATTTGGACATAGTTTAAAATAATTCATGCTTAGCAGAGCATCTAAGGCATTATCAAAATTAGACTACAAAATCACTACACATTCCAGCCTTTTGAGAATGCTGTTGCATGAAATATCCTCTTGAGCACACTCAATGACTTTTATAACCCTGCCCCAGATTGCGCAAGACACCACAACAAACCAGTTTTATCTTGCCTCTTTATAGCTATGAGAGCACCAGGGCGCCAGTAACTTTATCCAACCTATAAATAAATAATCCTGATAAAATTACCTCATATGACATACAGAGGTCTTCTTCCACATTTCCTTCATAATCCAACACCTCCTGAAGACCCTTAGCAACATCCTGTTTGTGAAAATCATGAACTACTTAACTGAAAATCATAGTGCAATTTGAACTATTTTAAAATTCATTTGAGTACGTAAAAAATACGGTCAGAAATTACTGATAAAATACAGTAAATCAGCCAGAATTTTTCACACCGTATTTAGTTACATGTATTTTGTTAAAAAAATTATCCATTTCAGATCCCTAACAATATACAATAATAATATACAATTTAAGCTAGTTTTCTTATTTACAAATGAATAAGTTTACTCACAGGCTGAACAACCTTGAGGTCATCAAGAGTAAGGGAGACAACTCCTACTGTAGCACGGGGATTGTTATAGGGAACCACAGCTGGACTCAATAACTTCTTATAACAACACTGGGGGAACCGTATATCCAATATGATACTGTTATACACTGCCAAGCCCATCAGCTTGTAATATGTCAAGGAATTTATATACATGTAGTTCTATCCATTACAGGTGGGCTATAACATGGTCGTGTATTCTTAACATCATGGCTGCATCAGGATGTAGGTTAAAGCTTCTGATAACTTACATGTACCATCAGCATAAAAAAGACCATGGAATAATTTGAAACACGTGTTTATTTTTGCTAATTAAATGTACACATATGTCTGTTGTGCAGGAGACCCCGGACATCAACCAAAACCTATTTATACCCATCTTAAGCCATGTTAAGGATCACCCAGACAAATTCTCATCAACTGAGGATTGTAGGGTTTTAATTATCCCACACTCGCTATAGTACCCTAAATATTTATTTTCTAAAATAACATGGGGATGAATTTGAATTCGTAAATGAACTGCCTAGATACCAATATTTCTGTCCCCTAAAGGATTGTTTGTTTGTTTGTTTGATTGATATTTAACATCGTATTTAAGGTTATTTCACTCACATCACAGCCTGCTAGTCCAATGGGTAAAAGAAAGCACCCACGACACCACTGGCAACAGACACAGACAGTACAAATACAGGACAATCAGAGGAATACAAAGACATCACAAACAGATAAGCTTCATGTTGACCCTTAGCTCTGATTGCAACCGAGCAACAGGAAGCTCCTTCCCAACCTCCCCTGAATGGAACTTTTTCAATGACAGTAAACTAACTGAAAGGATACAACTCCGACGAGGTTAAATTCTTGGAAGTTCTCACAGGCTGCTGTACTGAACCAGTAGACACCTGCCCTATTATCATAGAGAAACATACCTGAAACACACACAATTCACAACATCAATTATAGCTCACATTGGAAGTGCCTTGACACACACAGATATTTCACATACAGTACGACTGATTGTCGACTTCACACTGTTTCTTGCTCTATTACGGTGGAAAACTGAGAGCCTCAGAAAACCAGCCCCGCTGTTTGCCGCAGCCACATCGTATGACTCACTCATATACCTGATGGTCTACAGACGGAATCGATTCGGTACAACGAAGTAAGATTAGTAAGCTCACTCGCTGACCACTAAACCACAGCCACTGCTCTAAGCCAGAGAGCTCTTAAGTAGGAGAATAATAGACAGACAAAAATCAACTTACCATACTCAGGCTGGAATATCTGCCTTACAAGTAGCAAGAACCATTCCTTTGTTAAACCGCCCATATCTAAACCGGGTTCTCCAGTAAACGTGACCTTCAACTTCTTCTTCAGATCATGTTGTTTGTGAGCAATCTGACAGAGCAACAAATATCATACATTGAAAAATTGTGTTTTTTTTTTTGTTTAGGATTTAATGTTGTAGTAAGAATGTCTACTTCTTACTCTGCTTTAGTAGAGAAGAACCCCTTCCATGATAATCAGAGCCACCTTGTGGGCCTCCCTCATATGCCTGAGGTCCACTGGGAGACTGAATAATGTGCGTAACATGAGGACCAGCAGTCCAACATGCTAACCACTGAACCAGGGCAGCAATGAAAATGATATCAGCTTTGGATTTTTCGTTTGTTTGGGGTTTAACACCATACTTAAGGTTATTTCACTCCCATGAGGGCATGCCGGCCTAAATGGGTGAAGGAAACCACCCTCTACACCACTGGCAACAAACAAAGACAAGACCAGACAATCACAGAACGTAATACAAAGACATCACCAACAGATAAACTTCATGTTG
>JAQQZZ010149869.1:0-12637 GCA_030265115.1 Mopalia vespertina | reverse complement strand
TATGGTTTGTTACCCCCCCCCCCCCCCCCCTCCACACACACACACACCTACCCACCCACTAGAACATGCACTTGACTGAATAAAACCCTGGCGATTTGAATGAGACCAAAGTAACAATTTGCACATCAAATTATTCTTCTACATGCGGTTGCCTATGCGCCCTCTGGCTAAGGGCAGTTTGTTTTAAGAGTAGCGATGCTGCCTTTACTCACCACTGGACGAAAATTAACTTTCCAACATTATGAAAACCTTTGTTGTGTTAGTGTCAATTGTTGTTGGAATACACCGCCGTCATATAAGTGAAATACTCTTGCGGACATGCGGACACAAAAGGTGAAACAAAGGGACTAAACTTTGCGAACTTTTGACATCAAATTATATTTCTGCATATGGTTGCATAATATATTAAAAGAGAAGCATTCGGGCAAACACAGGAACACAAAGCTTTGCCAACACAGGAGATCAATTGTGAAGAAAGTTGTAGGACGGAGTATAATTGTAGCCAGCATGATACCCAGTGTGCCGCGTTTGACATTGCTTTCAGTTATCGGCTTTTTGGTGGTCACATTTTTTTCCTCAGAATCTTGCACAAAGAGACAACCAAAGAAAGGTTCTGACAATGGTTTCCTGTATTTAAATAATGGATAGAATATTAGAAGGTAATGATCGACTGAATGAGCTTGTGATGTTAATCAAACACCAGATGATAACACATTGGGTTTACCTTTGGCAGCTTTATTAAAGTTGCCAGATAGGAAACGCTCATTTAGAGGAGGAAAGTAAATTGTCGACGGTAAAAGCCGAATTTTAAATAAATAATTCAATCACAAATCAAATGTTGATTCAATACCAGATATATAGGACAGAATGATGCAAAATGTAACGTTCAATTTAAATCCCAATATCATAGCCTGTTTTAGACAGTTCACTTTGCATATATGTCCTCCAATTTATTCTGTTATTGAAATACGGCGCTATAAATGAGTTAAAAGTTGATCATACATTTTAGACACTTGCATCAAAAAGAGAGCCCTATGGCTAAGGGCAGTTTCTTTGGAGCGTAGAAATACTGTTTTACTTAGTACTGGAGTGTCTGCGGCCGTGGCTTAGTGGTTAGCGAGTGCTTTTACTAATCCTACTTCAATGTACTGTTGACAGGATTGAGTCCGTCTGTCGACCCTCAGATATATGAAGGAGTCACACGATGTGACTCTGGCAATCGCTGGGGTGGTTTTTACGAGATTTCCTCCGTAATAAGGCAAGGAACAATGTGAAGTGGACAATTCGTCGTCATACGTTAAAACCCAATCAAAGGAACAAACAAACAAACTTAGCACTGGATGAAGATTAACTTTCCAACTTTATCACAACACTTCACATTTTGTGGTTGATCAAGTGTTAATTATTGTTGAAATACACATTCGTCATACAAGTAAAACACCAATCAACCAATCAATGAAAAAGAGACTGTGAATGTGTAAATTCGAATTTCGACGCTTAAGGTAAAATAAATCGTTTTTCGACAAGCTTTTTGAATTTTCATCTTGAATTTTTGGAGATATTTATGCCTATGTTACATTTCCACCAAAAGTTTTAAAAAAAAACAGAACGAGTTACTTTGACTGTATACAGTTATTTTTTATGGATATTAAGGTCCTTTTTTTTCTTTCTCTTTTACATTTCCAGATAACTTTTTTTATTTGTCTGGACCAATCTTGTGTAATGGCAGCTATTGTCTGGCTGCTCAGGCAATAGCAACCTCATTTCCTGAAGTCGCTGGGTCTGTAGACATTTAACAGCCAGACTCTTCACATTTTTTATCAGCATTACAAAAAAAAATTGGGTCATGTAGACTTCCTTTAAGAAAACAACCGGAATTCAAACAACACCTAGACGAAAGAAGTAAATTATATCCGAACACTCAGAAAAATCTTTGAAACGTTATTTATTTATATATTTAGATAGGATCGATATAAACACTTCCCAAATGTACAGGACGCGTTGGTTGTGCAATCAATTTTGGCATGTTTGTCTTGAACTCCACGTGCATGTTTATTTAATTTTTTCATTTGGGATAAACGGCGCTTTAACACTAATTAATGATAAGTCACTAACTATTGCCACCCGTGTGTCAGCAAAGAGCAATAACAACATTTTGGAGCGTGTAACAGTTAGCCGTATATCAAAAAGGAAATGTCAGAGGAAAAACGACTTCAGTGAGTAACTTGTATTTTGTCCCATTTTAACGAAGTGAAAGAAAGGTATTGTTGAGAGAGTGAGACTTTTGGCGGTGTGGATGTCCGGTTAAACTCTATGTTTACAAAATGCCATTCATACCCTTTACACACCTTTCACTGGTGGACAAGTTAAGGTTATTTGTTGAGGTGATTTTACTGCGCTCAAGTTTGTTGGAAACAGTATAGCCTTGATCAAGTTAAGTTTTTTAGTTCCACTTTTCATGATAAGATTTTATGTTGAGCTTAGGTTTTTAATTATTGGTTGATATTCCATAGCTTTCAGGTACATGCCATGTTAAGGGTTTTTGCTGAGGTTATTTTACTGGTTCTTTTAAAACTGTTTAAAGTTTTTTTTTTCAAATACATTTTTGTTCTTAATTCTGAATTATATCACATTAGAAGTTTTTTTCTTTTTTTCCCTAAAATTATGCCTTTTAATGTTTTTAAATTAATGCCTTTTAATTAAATTTCTTTTAATTTAACTATTTTAAATACCATTTTAATTAATTATTGTATATTAAACTTTTGTTAATTAAATGTTTTACTTATTATTTTTAATTACTTTTTTAATTACATTTTAACTTATTTGTTTTAAATACATTTTCTTTAAATAAAATTTATTGTCAATTCTTGTAATTATTTTTTTATATAACTTGTTTTTACCTTTCTTCTTTTTACAAACTTCTGATCATAACTTTTCTTTTATCGTTTTTTTCTTTTGCTTTACTGGGATTTTTTATTAGGGGGGTTGGGGTAATTTCCTTTCTTTGTAGATTTAAAAAAAATTAAAAGATTTTGGCTTGATTCTGTTTTCATTTACGATATGATGTTTCTTAATATAAGATTGGTATTTCCTTTTATGATTAATATAGAATTCAACTACAGTGTCTGGATAAAGGTAGTCCTTCCCGTTATTATATCTTTTTATTGTAGACAACAAATATTGCTTGTCTTCTTATGATATCTGTATGGTTAGCACTGTAAGACAATAATTTCCGCAATTTTACACAAAAGTTAACATTTTATGGTTGTGTTAGCGGGCTTTTCAGTTTTGAAGAACACCACCGTTATATCAGTTATGTTAAACATCTGTCAATTAACCAACCAACCAACAAACATCCAACCAACCAGGCAACCAACCAACCTAATTGTTGTTTTCAACTGAATGCCTAGCTCGGCAAGCTGATGGTATTCTATGAACTCCTTGTCGTTATTTGGCATAGCAATTTCTTGGTTTGAACAGATTTGAGCTCAAATACTGTTTATATCCACTTTTTTTACAAAAAGTGTAAGAAATTTCGTATTTCTTACTTTGAATTTAATTTTATTTATTAATTCATTACTTTATTTGATTATTTATTTTACGACATGGAAAACCTTGAAATACATTCTCCTGACATCCTGCAATTTTCAAACTAAAGGTAAATTGCTCTTACTTGCTGTGAAGCAACAACGTCTTTTTTCAAAGAAACGTCTCTTCTATAGTCGCAACTTCCTAATCAGAAAACTCCTTAGCACCGTATGTTTGCTATGGCATCATTAAGTCTATTATTCAGTTCTGATTTTTTATCGAGGAGCTACACCAATATATCATTATTATTATTTTATTTTTTGCTGTCATTCTTATCACTGTAGGGTTTATCAGATTGAGTGAACGAAACGGGAATGTGATGACATTTTCATATCCGTTCCGTGACTATGATTTATTAGTGTTTAACTCAATGTCATTGACCAGTCGCGCTCACCTACTTTGATTTTTAAAATTGTCATTCAGACAATGATCGTGCTGTGGAATTGTGTAATAAAATTGGATTTTAGCTGTCAGAATAGATCAAGGAAAGATAACTGTCTAATCTAGAAAATATTCCATCTGGCAGGAAATATCAACTTAAATTCAATATTGAATTGGCAAAAATATCGGATTCCAAAACATTTTTACAATAAAAAATGCCGATTCAATTTTTTTCCCAGAAAATATTTTTATACCCACGCCGTTTCCATGTAGAAATTTAATAATGTGACGTTACGTTTTTGTGTACGTTAAAGAACTGTAAATATTTACTCATGTAATCCATATACATTGCCGAATCTTTCAATCAACTATGGAATGCGAAACCTAATTAAAAAAAAAAAAAATGAATAAGGAGAATTTCAAATAAGACATTTCTTGAGCAACGTGTTGGGAGAGACTTTCCGGTTGCCGTGGTTGTCTCGGAGCAAATGGGCACAAAAACGTTGATCTGTTTTGTTATGCCTTTATACGCTCTGTTGTTATAAGGCAGATATTTTTGGTTTAATTTTCTACAGTATATACAAAATGTCATAGTTTATTTTATTGTCTACATGTACCAATTTTCTTTATTTATTAATGGTTGGTGTAAAGGTATAAACCTGTGATCTGTCAGGCGAATTTTTTTATGGCAGTCAACATGTAGACTTTACGTCTAACAATTTCTATAGAAGCACTTTACCAAGCTTGTTCTTTGTCTGTTTAAAGTGTAACTGCCACTTACGGGCTACCTCCTACAGCTGTGACACCTGGTGTCGGGGTAGCATAAATACTTGAACTGTTAGTTAGAATAGGGGAAGAGAAAACTTAAAACCTAGTCAGAGCAGATAAGAAGTAGAAGAAGGGAAACGGAAGGATTCAGAATGTAGTGTACAACATGTAAAGCTTAGTTATTGTGTTTGTAAATAGTTTGTACATAGTTTTATTTTATGGCATGTTTTATTATGTTTAGAAATTGGATGGGTTTTATTTACTATGACAAGTCCATATTAAAATAAATAATTCCATCTTTTATTAATTTAACTATATGGGTTTTATTTACCATGAATAGCCCATATTGACACAAATACTATGAATCGATATTTGTATCTTTGTTTACCTTTGTGTAATAAAACTATAAGAAAGGTAGCGGATCTCTATGGGTAAAACTCTGGGTTCATTTGGGTCTATTTAAATATAAACCGAAGGTTCCACTGAAGAGAATAGAAAAGATTTAATTTATGATGGAAGTAGATAACTAAATAAAGAGCGGAAAACTTCTTCATATTACTGTTGCAATTGTTCTGTCTTGTCTTAAGTCCCGTTCACACAGCAACAGTTTAAACCGGCTTAAATATAAACCGGTTTAATTTCTTATCTCGTTTAGATACAGGACTGTTTACACGACAACTGTCTGAACTGGCTCTAAGCCTGTTCAGAAATTTGTCCGTTCCCACGGACAGATCTAAGCAAGTTTATGTTCGCAGTGTATTCTATGCGTCATTGTGGACGTCCTCTGCTTATCTGGGGCTTTTAAGCCGGTTCCCTTCACACGGATATTTTAAGCCGGCTTGTACGTTGAAACCCAATTCAAGCTACATAGAAAGTGGATGAAGTTAAACAGGTTGAAAAACACCCATCTCACAAGGACAACATCAAACCGACTTTAAGCCATTATTGGAGATATGTCGGTTTAAATGTGGCTATGGCAATAGGCCTTATGATTCTTGCAAATGGCGTCGATGGTGATTTCTCTCACACTTTGGGTTGGTTCACCGTCATCTGAGTTAAATAGTGATAAGTCCCAATCAAACAAGCAACCTAACAAAGACTTTACACGACAACGGAGTGACGTACACTTGCGAAATAACGTTTCAACTCTACGACAAAGGAAGGCCAATCCGTAATTTTTAACATAAGCAACGTAAGGAATATTACCGGTCAAGGAATAAAATGTTAGCAAAGCCTTATTAAGTTCCTCTGTTAATAGCTAGGAAGATTTATTTTGGCAAAAGAATATCCATTTACAGCCATATTTTTCTCTAGAGCAGCAGTCTGCAATCTTGATTTCCTTCCATGCTGTACAGTTACACCTGATTTAGAAAGGGACGCCACTTTGTAACCATAACGTCACGACTTGAATTTCTCGTATTATTGTACACAATTGAAGCTAGGTGATATTTACCTGATATTTTTGTAGTATGGAACGGGCCAAGTGTGCTCACATTCATTAGTTCAATATTAAATAAATTCTTAATATCAAAATGAGAAATTGGTTTTATGTCAAATGTAACAGTTCATCACAATATTACAACCGTTCACAAATATAACCCTGCTACAATATTTAGTTATAATAAACATTCCTTTATAATACTTTTAAGCACGGCGTAAAACACTTATCAATCGTTTTATATGTTGTGTAAAATGTAACGTCGCGTTACGAGCGCCTACCGTTCCAGGTATAAATAATAATGACGTCATATTTAGAGTAGACACAGCACTTCCGACTGTAGATACATGGAAGTATATATAATCAATGAGTTAAGTGATGTTTCTAGATATTATTTATAGAGAGCCTACCAAGTACGCCACACTCTACCCGTATACTCATTCAGACTCGGGGAAAGCCGTTTAAGTAATCCTATATCTGGTAAATAAATGCTTGTTATTTTTTCTCAATGTGTTGTTATGTATGACAAGACGATCGATCAACCTTCCAGAATATGTTAATAAAAAGTTTTTCAGCATCGAGGTTGTCTTCCAGCGAAAACAATAGCTTCCTGTGGACACCTCTTAGTTTACATTGCTGCGAGAAAACTGAGGGGATTTTTGGTGGGTATTATTATTCGTTTTTGTCATTCAAGACTCTGTATAATCCAATTAATATGTGACAGAAAGTAACGGAAAGTCACATAAAAGATAAACTCTTTTTATATAAAGATTGTTTTCGGTTTGAGTTTTAGATGAGCTCAAAGACATATCTTCTAAATTACATGCACCATTTGGTATTTAAAAGGCCTTTAATAGACGACAAATCCTTCGTTTATAGTTTGGTCGCAATCGCCGAAACACACAGAAATTGTAAGTGTAGGATGTGCTTTGAACTGTGACCGGGGAATTCCGCGTGAACTCCACTGCTTGATTATAGACGGATCGATATTTGAAATGTTTTGTTAATCACAAAACCTCAACTAAAACAGCGTAGTGATGAAATTCCGATATTTCAATTATTGTCTGGTCATTTCAGAACAAACCGTTAACTACTCAGATTTGGTCTTCACGATTCTGGTCTGTGTGAAGAATGTTTCTTGGAGGACACGGTTTGTCATTTAATATAACAGTTTATGCGCCACATCGTGGTGAGGCAAATGGTATTCAGAGATTTAAATTTCCTGGGTGTCACTGATCACACAGAATATGACATTTTAAACGCAAGGAAAAACTGCAATAAAGTGTTTCAGGCAATCGCTATTTTCATCACTCGCTGTTATAGGTTTTTATTAAACAAGGACTAGAGTCTCTTGTAAACCTTATTTGATCTCTTAGTATATGTTTATGCAATATGTGCATTATACGTGTGATTATAACTAACATGTGATCCATTGCTTCTGTTTTAACCAGATTTATGTTTAACATAAACATTTCTGGTAATGTTCAATGTCTTAAACAACTCATGCCTATCAACTATATATATGTTGCACATTGAAGGCAGCTCGTTGAGTATAGTAGAAATCATTCCAACGCTTAGCAAATAACTATATATTGTGCTGGCGCTAATCATACTTTAGATGGGAAAGCGCCCGTTCAACCCCCCACCCCACCCCCGACACACACACACGAACTGTTTTTCCACGAACATCGGTTCCCATTTCGACATCTTCCGTACATCTTCCGCTCGGAATCCAAAGAGGCTGCCTATAGAAATTGCAGTCAGAAAAGTGGATGTTCTGGGCTTTAAAATTGCAAGTGTGAGAACTACTATGCTTCGTTGTACAGGGCAGGGGAGAGGAGGGTGGCAGTGTTTAAGGATTGATAGAAGTAATTGACTCCGAGTACCAGGTGACCATCCTTTGCTGGGACGATTTCCTTCATTATCCCCGTCTTGAAAGTGAGTGATAAACTTCCTGGCAGACACACACTTCACCAATAACTGATGTACACACGCTATTACATCAGTGACTGTGTATATAAACATGGAGTGGCGTAATACTTTTCTTAAACCAGATAGCCTGTATTATTGTCAGCTGCATACATATACTGGAGCCCTCTGACCAAGGGCAGTTTGCTTAAAGACTAGCAATACCACTGGAGGAAAATTAACTTTCCAGCATTATGGAAACGCTTCACATCTTGGTTGTGCTAATGTGAATTATTGTTGGAATGCACCGCCGTCATATAAGTGAAAGACCCTTAAGCACGACGTAAAACACCATTCAACCAATCAATCAAACATATATTGGATCTTGTGTCAGCCTATTATTTTATTGTAACAAGCACAACACTCATCTACTGAGTTGCCAATGTTAGTTAATTATATAAAGATTAGTCTAACTCTGGTACAGATTTCCAAGATTTTGTGACTCTTAATCCCGGAGAACTTCCTGACTGGGTTTACTTGAAGTCGATATAATCCTTCTGAAGGTTGTTCGTGTCACGGACTTTGATATAATCACGTCTGACCATTAGACAGGATCATCTTCCACAATCAATCAGTATATGAAGATAGACATTTTCCCGTGTAGAATGTCCAGAACTCATTATGCACCCTTTGTCTAATTGCTTTGTATAACAACCAGAAGGAAAGAATACAGCTTTACAAGACCCAGTACTCCTGATCTGAGATGAGATGTAACCTGTAACTATTGGAAATCTTTACACCATTCTGTTTCTTCAATAATTTGAGAAAGCAAACTATTGAGGATGAAAGACGAGAGCAAATGTCCTGGGGAGAAGGTGGAACGGGTACACCGTCAGTTTAAAGTTGAAGTCTTTGATAACAAACTCAACTTACAGAGGATTGCTGCTGTAAATGGATATGTTTATCGAAACCAGGAATCTTTTTTTCCACAGTTAGACAATTTTAACCTGGGATTTTGAACCCTATCTATACATTTATCTTAATCTAAGTCTCAGGTGGTGAGGGAGCTTCCTGTTGTCCTGATGCTGTTATAGCTAAGAGTGAACAGGAAGCCGATCTGTTCGTGATCTCCACAGTATGCCTTCTGATTGCCCTGTGTTAACAAAAACGATAGCCGGCGAAAAACTATACATGATTCTAGGAAATCAGATAGCAAGCGACAAACTAGGTGATATAGGAAAT
This sequence comes from Mopalia vespertina, assembly GCA_030265115.1. NCBI lineage: Eukaryota > Metazoa > Mollusca > Polyplacophora > Chitonida > Mopaliidae > Mopalia > Mopalia vespertina. The sequence goes on along the minus strand of JAQQZZ010149869.1, from coordinate 3,312 downwards.
ATGACAAAAAAGATAGCATGCGAAAAATTAGATGATTGTAGGAAATTTGACAAAAAGATAATTTGCGGAAAACAAGATGATTATAGGAAATAAGATAGCATGCGAAAACCTAGGTGATTGAAGGAAATATGACAAAAATATAGCATGCGAAAAACTATGATCATAGGAAATATGACAAAAAAGAAAGCATGCGACAAACTGTATGATTATAGGAAATATGACAAAAAAGATACCATGCGACAAACTATATGATTGTAAAAAATATGACAAAAATATAGCTTGCGAAAAACTATGATTATAGGAAATATGACAAATAAGATAACGTGCGAAAAACTAGGTGATTGAAGGAAATATGACAAAAAAAGATAGCATGCGACAAACTATATGATTGTAAAAAATATGACAAAAATATAGCATGCGAAAAACTATGATTATAGGAAATATGACAAATCAGATAGCATGCGAAAAACTAGGTGATTGAAGGCAATATGACAAAAAAGAAAGCATGCGACAAACTGTATGATTATAGGAAATATGACAAAAAAGATAGCATGCGAAAAACTAGGTGATTGAAGGAAATATGATAAAAAAAGATAGCATGCGACAAATTATATGATTGTAAAAAATATGACAAAAATATAGCATGCGTAAAACTATGATTATAGGAAATATGACAAATAAGATAACATGCGAAAAACTAGGTGATTGAAGGAAATATGACAAAAAAGAAAGCATGCGACAAACTATATGATTGTAAAAAATATGACAAAAATATAGCATGCGAAAACTATGATTATAGGAAATATGACAAAAAAGATAGCATGTGAAAAACTATGATTATAGGAAATGTGACAAAAATATAGCATGCCAAAACTATGATTATAGGAAATGTGACAAAAAGATAGCGTGAAAAACCTAGGTGATTGTAGGAAATATGAAAAAAAGAAAGCATTCAAAAAACTATATGATTATAGGAAATATGACATAAAATATATCATGCAAAACCTAGGTGAAATATGACAGAAAGACACATTTTGATAGTTGTGATACACACACACATAAGACGTTGCATAAACCGCTAGGCTTCGTTAAAAACAGTGACCAGTGTGTTTTATATAGTTATACAAAGATAAGTCCAACTCTGGTAATGACCTCGTGTATTCTGTAACTCCTTGTCCCTGAGAGCTTCACTACTGGGTCTACTTAACGCTGATGTAACCCTGGACAATGTTCGTGTCACGGACTGTGATATAATCACGTCTGACTATTAGACAGGCTCACTTTCCTTAATCAATCAATATATGAACGTAGACATTCAGTGAAAAATGTCCACAAAATCGATATATATAGTTGTGGTGTATCTCGTTCTTGGATTCAGAAGGTACTGTGTGGTAACAACTGTAAAACGTGATGAACAATTTAAGCCATGATGACTATACATTTCGGTATATTTAAAGCATCTTCACCACTGAGGATAGTTTTAATAACCGACATTTATAGTCAACATGAATTGTTCCTGTTTATTTTTTAAGTTGTCACCATTATCTACAAGCGAAACTTATCGGTGGAATTTAAAAAAAAAGGGAAACTGGCATATTGCTTATTTGTGTGTCTTAACTTTAAATGTTGTCAGTTTAATATGTGTTTAATAAGGGGGGGGGGGGGTAAAATATAATGAGTGGTTGCTATTAAAAAAAAATTAGATTATGTTTGATAATTTCACATAAGTTAAATTTGTTTAGTTGCCACCTGAAAAAAATGCCGCATATTACAACACATATAGAGATATTTTTATGGCGTTACCCAAGTTTGACCAGACCTCTCCTCTACGAGGAGGTGAGGAGAATCTAACCGAACGTACCCCTAACATTCTCAATTGGTCAAAAATGACAAATGTGTTGCAATATGCGGCAAATTTAACTTGTGTGAAATTATCAAACTTAATCTAAATTGTTTTATGGCACCCACTCGTTATGTTTGTTTCTTTCATACAATTTTTGTATAAAATTATCAATCATAATCTATATTTTTGTATGGCAATCAATTGTTATATTTGTCACACCCGAAATGTATCTTAACCAATGAAAATGTCAGCCTTGATTCTAATAGACGAAACCAAGCTGCACAGTGGGGAACAGTTTGTATGAGCCCCATTGCCCTTTTTGTGCTGAATCGACGCTCTATACTTCAGCATATGTATTCTACTGAAGAGCAGATATGGTAGTGAAGAAAGTCCTATTGCTTGTGTTTTGCAATCAAACACCTGAAACTAGACTTTTACCAACTTTCTTGTTTCTGCAACTCGTTTTACTTCTTTGACTCTAACAATATCAGTTATACAAATTATATGTGGAAGAAACTAACCATAATTCACCGTCCAACTCAAGGATGCCACAAACCCCAAATACAAAAACAAATTGAACACCGACCCTGTTTCTGTGGTAATAGTTCATCCAATAGTGATAGCTTAACAACATATGTGTATGTATGGCAAAAGTCCAGAAACGTTTGCAAATATTTATTCAAACAGTATTATTTTATGTGGTTTTGTTATTTGATTATTTTAAGATCAGCGAGTGTTTTCTCAATACCATTATAAAGCATTTATTAGAACTAGGTCGTGTCGATGTCATTTATTCGTCTTGACTGGTAACATACACGTTGCATCGTCCACCACGTGTGCTAAGAGAAATCAGTTACATGTGGCTGGTTAGATAGAAGAAATGCTGAAAAAGGCCATCATAATAAAATATCAGGTGAAACATTTGTACAAAAATTATCACATGGGTCTGTATAGTCCGTTGTTAGAAAAACGTTCTTGTAAATGTTGCTCCTGGTTCGCTTATAATAGTGGAGTTCCTGCATATAATTTAAGCCTACCGATTCGTCCATCGTTAAATAAACCCAGTGTTTTACCAAAATGTTAGGTTTGTGGGTGCTAAGAATTTTTGTCGTTCCAAATAAACCAAGATGAAAATATTGTATAGATATTTAGTTTTATGCACTGTACACAAATCGCAAGTAGTTTGATTGAAACGTAACTCAATAAAGATTAGTTTATCCAATTATCGAACCAAGCAGGCATTCCTGTTTGTTCAGCTCATGTTTGAGCTGTGTATGTGACTCGCATATAATATCTAGCAATCTAATGGTACTCTAACTATCACAAGTGGCCAAATCATAATGAATAATAATCCGCATATAGACGTGTGGTCTCCCGAATACTTGTTGCTGAAGGAGATTGTTTGTTTGTTTGATTGGTGTTTAACGTCGTACTCAAGGGTATTTCACTTATATGACGACGGACAAAAA
>JAQQZZ010149847.1:0-12638 GCA_030265115.1 Mopalia vespertina | reverse complement strand
TAGCTATAACGTCTTATTATTAAAACATCATATACGTGAAATAATACGGCCTAAATGTCATTTCAAAGCATATGTGATTAAAATTAGGAAGAAAGAGACCGTGGTAATCGTTAAATCAACAAATGTATCGGATAGTCTTGTACCCAATATAATAAAATTAGGATGTATTATTTGGGATAGACAGAAAATAACTTGATCTTGTTGATCGTGTTTGATAAAATTGAAGTGATCTGATTAAATTGTTGCATGACATCGGACATCATTGTTATCAGAGAAAAAAAGTATGCAATAATAATATAGGATTCTTAATGATTATACTTTGTTATAAAGTTATTCAGATTAGATTGTTTGATTTTAATTTCAGTTAAATTAGTGTAGAAATGAAGCACGTGTTATCATACTTTTCATGATGATGGCGATATGAACAATAGCATGTCATAGAAATCGAATAATTTATTATTTTTGCCAGTTACTAATTTGTTTCTTCCCGCAGAACGTCCAGAATTACGAATGACGATTAACGCCGATTTGTTGAATACATAAAAAAGTTAATTGATTGTCGCTATGGTGTTTATTTAAGCGAAGAGATAATGGAATAATGATTCAACACCCTTGATACGGATGACTAAGAAGAATTTGTGAAAGCTTTTGGGAGAGAAGTGTTTTACATTGTTCCATTATAAACATTGATTACAAATGAAAACCAATTGTCTTTCCCAGATTGAGTAAATTAAATATGTGATAAATATTAATATATCTGAAAGTGCCGGGACAATCGAAAGCTTTGCAGATGTATACTCATCAGGAAAATTAAAAACAATTCTCTTGCCAAGTGGAAATCTTATAGAAAAGAGAAAAAAACAGAATAAATAACATGTTCTGCTTCATTTGGTGTTTTGCAATGAAAGGTGTCGGCAAAGCAACAAGGAATAAACAATTTGTTCGAGAATTACTGGTCTTTAATTGTTATAGAAGGTCAATAAAACGAATTTCCATTATTAAGACAAGAAATATAGAAAAGTATTGTATAGTCCATATGAAGTATCAGAATTCCAGGCATCGTCAATTTATGTAGGCAACGTAGCAGTGTCGAGGTATAGTATCAGAAGTATCAGAATTCCAGGCATAGTCAATTTATGAAGTCAACGTAGCAGTGTCTTAGAAAATGAATGAAACGCGTAGTATTCTCATATTTTGTGGAAGTATTTCACTCGAAAGTAGTATTTCACTCGATAGTAGCATTTCACTCGAAAGTAGTAAAGCTTAAAGTTCAATCTGGTTGATAGATTCAGAGTAATGGGACTTCATATCCAGCTATGCATCCGTTCTGCTGGGAAATAACGTTTGAGAAAAAGAGAGCTTGAGTTCCATTAACAGTCACAAAAGTAAATGTTCATGTCGTCTTAAATCCAGCATAATATTTAGGTATCATTGAAGTCAAAACATAGTTGGGATGAAGGAAATTCGTGTAGTTTAAAGTGAAGTACCATAATAAAATCGTGATCTTCATGACAAGGGTCTTTATGAATCCTTTACCAATACAGATAATCAAATTTAAATGTTTTAGTTATTATTATGTCACTTCCATTTAATAAGCAGCCCTCCCTCGCTAAGGGCTGTTTGTTTGGTGAGTAACAATGCTGTGTTTACTTAGCACTGGAGGAAGATTAACCTTCCAACATTATTTGACTAGTTAAAATAATGCTCATACACTGCGTGTTTAAGAATGGAACATTATGGTTTGTCAGCTCGAGACTTTTTGTTGAGAGCTGTTCAATAATAATCTCATTTCTCCGTAAAATTGCATTTTTTTAAATCTGTTTTGGCAGACTACAATGCCTGTAAATTCTCCATTGTTCTAGGGTGACCTTAGACAGACAACTAAAGACTAGATGGTTCTACAAATGGTGTACTGTATTTTACCACAGGAAACAGGCTAGGCATTTTGACAGGTATTTATAGGAGAGTATTGGGTGTGTGTGTGTGTGTGTGTGTTAATAAATTAAAGCAATTTTTATATCTCAAATTCCAATTTTAACAACAGAAGTTTCCTGGAAAATCCTGACTTTATACTGAAAAAATGAATTACCCTGGATGTATGTGTCAGATTTTTACAATAACTCTGCTTTGATAACCAGTGATTCTCTCATCAATGTGGCTCACGAGTTTGACTCAACAATCTAACCAAACCACATTAGCTTATCAAATTAAAGTGAAAGTTATCCACCATTTAATATAACAATACCCAGGTATATGAGTGAGTAACAAAGGCTTAGGTAGAGGGGTGTCCACCTGTTCTTTGGACACCCTGAATTGAACAATTGCCTTATTTGGATACCCTGTTTTAAGAAACATTAACATGCAGGAGATAGGAAACTGTTAAAATGGGACACACATTTACTTAAAAAGTGAAGCAGAATTACCATTTTGGACACCGTAATTATGATTTCTGGGTAAGCCCCCTTGTGGGTCACAGGATGTCACTCCGGCAAAAGTGGGGATGGTTGTTAAAAGGTTTCCTCTCAGTTAATCAAGGAAGAGTGTCAAATGGACAATCCGTCATAAGTGAAATATCATTGACAATGACAGTAAACCCCAATCAAAAAAGATTAATACAACTTTTGTAAATCTGAGCATTGTCATAGTGATTTGATAGTTTGTTTTCTTCTAGGCGAAGAAGGCTTAAGGCGAACTGGAATCATTGGAAGAAGCTCTTGCCCATTCACCGAGCCAATGTTCAACGCTTGACCAGTATAGCCGTTCAACACAGACGCCACTCCCTACTCTATAAACCTCTACAGATATGGAATAGTGCCTTGCTAGAGAGGAAAACAAAGTCTATCTACTATCTTAAGATTCTGCAGTGGGTAGTGTTTCTATGTTGCATTGTTGGCTTAACTGGCAAGTTTTGTCACCTGGGGCCAGTTTCACAAACTATTCTTAGCTTATCTAAAATGTAATTACCATGACAACCAGTGCTGAAGACATCGTATTGTCATAACAGTTACATTCATACATCTGCTGGTTTTGCAGTTTGGATGTTATGTAATTTTGTTAACGTAATCTGATATACCTGGTGCTTTCTGAGTCCTCAATTTATGATTGATTGTAATTCATTACTGATATATCTATCATAACACCAGTTTATAGAATCTCAGGTATAACACATATCTTGTGTGTGGAACTTCTTTAGTTTATTTGATATCTGCTGACAACCCTTTTGTCCCTTCTGAAACGTCCTTTCTGAGGTCTAATTTTGCAAAAGTGCTCACATTTGAAATGAAACGCAAATCAGTTACTTGTCCATAAAATGTTTTACTGGTCAGAGATCTGAAAGATCACTAGTCTTTTGTATGATTCGTTGGGCCACTTTGAAATTTGATCTATGGCATTCTTACTGGACAATTAGGAATGGAATGACATGGTTATGGTGGTTGGTTGGATTAAGTGTACCTTGTCTTATGTCTTATGTTTTGTAATACTCCAATCTAGCCGTTGTTTGCTGGCAGGGGTGTGTATGAACGTTTTCTTCACTCATTGAACCGGCAAGCCATAATATGAGTGTTTCAGAAATAACTTTAAACACAGCATGAAAATCTACCAAACAAAAATTATTCTTATTTCATTTAAATATTTTAAACAGAAAGTACTGGCTTCAATGGAAAAGAAAAGTTGTTGGAAATGTCACAGAAAGGTCAAAGGTTGATAGGTCAGTTAAGATGAATGTGTTTCTCAAACTAAGAAGCCATGCTGAGGTCTCCAAGAAAAGGTGTGAAGCTGCATTCAAAATCATTCAAACTTCCCTGATCAGGAGAGCTTTTCTTGGATGGAAGGCTGTTTACAGAAGAAAGAAAACTGAAAGGTAATTTTATATTTAAGTCAAATATGAGGATAACATTTCAACATAAAGAAAGATTAGCCACAAATTGATAAGATATGTTCATTAATGCCAAAATTTTCTCTGCCTTAATAAATGTAGATCAAAGTACACATTGGTAACAGAAGTTATTACCAGAGCCGGTGTAGATCTTTCTTGTATAATTAACTAGGTTTCCTCCCATTTTTCCACCATATTTGAGCACGGAATGGTGTGAAATGGCTAATCTGTTGTTGTATTAGTGAAATACCCTTGATTACGGCCTTAAACCCTAAACAAACAAATCTACAAATCTATGTTCACTGCTGTCCATGGTATAATAAAGACTAAATATTATCTCTCTTTCTTCTTCTACTGTGCTGTCTGCGGACGTGGCTCAGTGGTTATCGTGTGCGCGTACCAATCCTACTTTGATGTACCATTCACAGGATCGAGTCCGTCCGTCCACTATCAGGTATACGAGTGACTCACATGATGTGGCTCTGGCAATTAGGGGGGAGGTTTTTACAAGGTTTCTTCTCGGTTTTCCATCGTTATCAGGCAAGGTACAGGGTGAAGTGGACAATCCATCGTCATATAAATGAAATACCCTTGAGTACAACGTTAAACCCCAGATGATTGTAGGAACTACATATTTTATTTCAGATCACTTACAGATTGTCACATTTTTATCAATTTTAGGCAAAGCATCCAGACATGTGAAAACCTTGAAATGTATGTTTGCTTGAAGTTGGCTTTTGAAACATGGGTGAAGGAATTGGTAGTAAAAAATTGGGAGCGTTTTGCAGTGACAGTTTACTTTACAAGCTGTAAACGGTATGTTTTTAACTTTTTTTCTAAATCGGTTAAACACCTTTCTCCAAAGGTAGAATAAGGCAAACTAAAGCAATATATAATATAACAGACCTACATAATCAGTGTATTCTGGAGAACTTTGTACACATAATTTATGTTAAATACATCAAAAGGCCTGCGGCCGTGGCTTAGTGGTTAGCGAGTGCGCTTTCTGAGCCTACTTCGATGTACCTTTCACAGGATCAAGTCCGTCTGTCGACCCTCAGGTATATGAGTGAGTCACAAGATGTCGCTCTGGCAATCGCTGGGGTGGTTTTCACGTGGTTTCCGCCCGGTTTTCCACCGTAATAAGGCAAGGAGCCGTGTGAAGTGGACAATCCGTCGTCATATAAGTGTAATACCCTTGAGTACGACGTTAAACCTGAATCAAACAAACAAACCAAAAGGCCCTTAAAATACACACAAAAATTAATATTCTGTACTATACTGTAACACAAAAATACACAAAATGGTATTAAATACTACTGTTCTAAAAAACAAATATTTTACACATAAATTTCTTTTAAGGTAAGCAAGTCTGATATTGCCATGGAATATTTTAAACCAACTGTCATATTGGTGGAGCCTAGCACTGTCAATGTAAGGAGGTCATATAAATGAAATATCTTCAAGTATGATGTTAAACTTCAGTCAAACATATTGCAAACATCCCACAAAACAAGACCATGTTTTTAATATATGGAATGTAGCTTTGCCTGGTCAAGTTTTCCGAGAAACCATCAGTTGCTAACACCAGATTATAAAATAACCTAAATGCGGATTTGAGATTGACCTTCAAGGTGGGGTTTTGTCGTCTAATGGCAGATTGAATTGAATTATTTTTTTTCCTCTTCTCTATTTTTGTCTTTTTTTTTTCTCTTCTGTTTTTTCTTTTCTTCTTTTTTTTTTTTCCTTTCTTCTTGTTTTTTCTCTTTATTTTTTCTTCCTTTTTTTAAATAAATTTTCATCTTGGTTTTTAATGACATTGCTAAGGCCTGAATGACTGCAGTTCCTTTTGTGTAGGATGCTAAAACAGCAATGTAATCCGAAAACTCAAGCCTCATTAAATTCTTGCCTTTATAATGGTTGTAGATGGGCATTTGGATTGTGGATAGAGAAGCTCCATGAGAAGCACCTCATCCCGTTAGAGACAGAGATGAGGGAAAGAATAACCCATGTACAGCTGAAGGGTAAGAATGTGCAGGGGACATGCTTCCCCTCGATCAATAGACCCTGTTCCTGAAACAGAGGGGCCTATTTCTCAAACAAAGTGATGTTTTATTGTTTAAGACTAATATGTGGGTTGTATTAAATTAATGAAACACAAACTCCTGAGCTACTCGACGTAAAAATGATTTACTATATGAGCTTTCGGCCAACATGCCAGGGCCTTTTTTCATTTTGTTTCACTGAGAAAGGCCCTGACATGTGGGCAGAAAGCTCATATAGTAAATGATGATGTGGAGTAGCTCAGGACTTTGTGTTTTATTCATTTAAAGTAATGTTTGTAGAGGGAATTTGATTGATAAACATCTTGTTCTCCAGATGTTATACATGTATACGTTAACATGCATCAGAATAAAATGCAAATACTATAAATGTACATAATGAGAAGTGGTGTGAAAATAAAACTTACAGAATATCATAAAACAAACTATTGATTATTCAACTGCAAAAATAATGTTGTACTGTACTGTACAATAATAAAATTACAGACTATTCATTGATGCAATTAGTTTTAGTTGACTTGATAAATTTTTCAGTAACATATAATTGAGCTAACAAACATATCTCACTGGGACTTGTTTGACGTCTTCTTTTGTGAAAACAATGTTTATTGTCGTGTTATTGTAGTGGCATTCAAGACATGGGTGCAAAGACACGCACAGAGACAAAAGGACGTCATGTATGCAAAGATGAACAATATAAATCCTGACTGGAAATCCAAGCGTCACTTCTTCACACAATGGAGGGTGGTCACCCAGCAGTCGCTCACTATTCAACCCCTCCAAAACAGAACCCAGAGGAAACGGTTACTGAGGTACTGATGTCTAAACTTTAGTCCTATTCATTCACTAAATAACCAAAGTCAAATTTGATTTTGCTGCAGCAAAGTTCTATAGTTTGTTCACACCTAGCACTGTAAGGTGTAAGTTTGTTCACAAACTATGGACAGGCGACAACACTAATATAATTTCCACAAAGCTTTTGCTTGATTATTTGATTTGGTTTTACACCATTCTTCAAATTATTCGATCATGTGTGAGCCCAATGTGAGAAACAAACCACTCTCAATGATACAGCCATCAAACAGAGCAGGTTATTCCCAAGTGCAAAAAAATACACCACAAGAAAATGGCTGTGTTGTCCCTTAGCTCTGAGACCAACCAGGGAACATGAAGCTCCCTCCTAACGCACTGCTAGGATACTTTGAAACGCTAAATGTCTGTTAAACAAGAAGTAGTCATGAGACAATATGAAATGCTTAAATTAAAAATGCTTTGTGTTTCAGTGTATTTGAAGGTTGGAGAAGTGTTGTTCTTCGTGAACAGTTGTTAAAGGCATACTGTGAGTACCAGGCTAGACAGCAGCTTATCAAGAGATTTCTGTGGTGGAGGTACTAACACAAACAATAGTCACTCTGCATTAATCAAAGCTTCTGAGAAAAAGTTTTAAATATTTCCTATTGACATAGGGTTTGACAGGTTTTTTGGGTGTCTTCCGATATTTTGTCAATGAATGATAAGTAATATTAATGTATGTGACACTTCTTGTACAGTGGGCTCAAGTACACTTAGAACTTGTCCATTGTAGATTGAGTAATTTTGGTTTATTGGTAAGCACTAGACAGGACCTGTGAGTTCACAAAGATTATATGCAAAATTCAATGAACTGACATTCAGATAGATAAAGTCTGCAGACATTCTAATAATTATTTTTTTCAGCTAACATTTAACTAGATTTAGCCCAGACATATTCTCTTACAACTGAATAAACCAACATTCATATAATAGGGTCCACATCAATCCTTTTTAAAATTGAATCTCCTAACATTATATAATGTTCACATGCATTTTTGCAATTGAATCAAGTGAGATGAATCAAGATTGTCCTAAAAATGAAATCATCTATAGAGATAAGGTCTACACAGATTCTCATTAAATTCGCGGGTGGTTGGAGGGAGCTTCATGTTGCCCTGGTGCTCTCAGAGCTAAAGGGGAACAGGACGCCGATCTGTTTGTGGTGTCTGTATTGCGTCCTGTTATTATTATGTATTCGTCCCGTCTTGTCTTTGTTTGTTACCAGTGGTGTCGATGGTGGTTTCTTTCACCCACTGGGCTGGCACGTCGTCATATAAGTGAAATACCATTGAGTACGACGTTAAAATCCACTCAAACAAACAAACAAATCTAAATTGCGGCTAATTGTTTTTTGTTTTTTTTTTGTTTCTAGACATATTCTATTCACATGATGGATGTTTTAAAAGTATGGCTAATGCCATGTGTTGTCATCTTATGCTGTCAAAAAATTGTTCAATCTACAATATCGGAGGGTAGACCAAATAGTATTTACACTGACTGTCTACAGAGAGCAGGAGGAGCTCTGAGGCGGTATCCGCAAACTAAAGCAAGCGACGAGTCACTGGAATGGTCCTGTGTACAATCCTATCTCTGGCAGACAGCAGCGGAACGAATGGCACCAAGAAACTTAACCAGCCAACAAATAAACTTCCTAACTACTTTGGTAGGGGAACCACGGTCCACTCGAGCATGGCAGATAGCACTGAGGTCACCAACACTCTTACCGAGGAATCCTCCACAATTCGTACCAGTGACTAACAGGCCTCCTTTCGGAAACCCTACAAAGTTCGTCCCCTTTACAGAAAGGCCAACAACTCGCAGGACCGTCAGACCTATCCGCCAGACCCCACCTCCTTCTAGGACAGTCAGACCTATCCGCCAGACCCCACCTCCTTTTAGGACAAGCAGACCTATCCGTCGGACCCAAGTTCCCCCAAGGACTACTAGACGCACCTTCTTGAATTTCCTAAATAACATCAGACCGCCGTGTAAGTTTTCCTGTTTTACATTTTATTTAATTTGTTTGTGCTAAAGGTCTGTAAAACTTTACAAGAGGCACAAGGTCGCCCAAAATGTGAAATACAAATATATAGAGATATAGCGTTGTTGATGTGGACTTTAATGCCGTATTATTTTCTCTTGGGCCTAACACAATCATATAAAATGTTAAGTGCTGGAAAGTTAGCGGAAAGTTAGCGCTCCACCTGTAATTGAAGGGCTAGTAGACGAAGGAAAGTTTCTTGTCCACATGTATACAAGACACCACATGTCCGACGCACATGCACTTGATTTAACACATTTACATGTGATTGATGTGGCTTTAACACGATAATGAAATATGTCCATACAGCTTTTGAAAATTACAGTGTTATGTTCAATTCATTGTTTATAGATGAGTTGTTCATTTTCTGTAAGTGATAAATTGTCTCACGAACAAAGAACATAGAATTTGCTGAATTTCGAATAAATGAGAATGGCCAAAATATTCGTTCAAAGATTCTCCACGTTTTAATTAATGTGCATTGAGAGATTAATTAACACGCATGTATTGTTTCATTTTTCATACATAGCATCCACTTTCCGGAGAACGAAGAGAAACGATCACACAATACGTAAGTAATTTCAACACTTTTCAAGCATAAAATACTGATATCAAATCTAAGTTATCTGAAACAAATTAATACATTACAAACAGTGGCGGCGACTTTACGGGGGGGTAGGGGGGTCATTGTTTTTGTATTGATATGTGATGTCTGATATATTCAATATTTTCTGTTCATAAATAAAAACAATTTAGGCGGGGTATAAAATTACAAGACTGCTATACATTATTGGACCGATTCGGAAACTATTGACGGCCAGATTATGTACGGTATCGCTAGGCTACATTATAGGTAATTAGGGAATTCATTTTACCATGTAAGTCGCTATTGTCTAAATGTGTCAACGTAATTTTGAAAAAATGTATTTGACCTTTCTTTAGTTAATTTTCTGGATCTTAAAAAATGTACGCAATTATCAATAAAATCACAATCACAGTCGGGTCATTTTAATGTAAGTACCACAGTACAACAGTATTTCTGTGAATTAATCTTTAAACATTTTGTTTGAGTTTTATGCACGATATTCCTTCTGGATCGATATAAAATTTTCATTTGTTCAAAATTATGAAAAAGTTATGTAGAATTTGTGTAGGCCTACATCTTTGTCCATTGATTGTGACTTTGGTGTGACTGTAACGGTATATAATTGACTAGGCTATGTACAAAGTACTTCTGAAGTATTGTGATTCTTGTGTATTGTTGTTGTTTTTTCTCCCTTCCTTTAAAACTGTAGATAAAAATCGGTCTTATCAAACTGACTGACCAAATTTCATCTCCAAAATTAGCTGAGATTGCCTCTTCGGGGTTCCTTGGTTTCAGAGACTACTTCGTTTCTCAAAATCATGAACTGATTGACCACTCCAATGCATAACATGTAAAGAAAAGCGCAACTGACTGTTCAGATGATGGGCGTGCTGTTCGACAACAAGTGATTTTTCTTTATAGCTTGGATTATTAAACTCTTAGCTAGGCCTAAAGCGAATACGAAATCAGGCTAAATGCCTCAGCACTTGAACTAAGTGAAATCATGAAAAGCATAGATCAAACCTGAAAGTAGTCTTCACTGGTGATAGTTGCTTTAAATCCCCCATAATCGCTCAGAACCCGTCTCCGACGATCTAGAACCCCAAACGCTTCCAATTTCCTTTCACCACACTTGAACTTGTAGGCTATTTGTCGACATTTATTTGCAACAATACATATTATCACGATGTAGACTGATAACCGATCAATGACAGGAATATACACGCAAAAAGGCATCTCCCGGCTTCTATTGAAATAATAGTTAACCCCACACATATTGATTATAAAGTCTGAAGAGTGTGGATATACATATTCGAACTGTTCGTACCTGGTTCAGCGGAGGAAAGCTTTATCACGTTTTTTTAAAACTACTCATGTAATTTAGTGTGTGAACGTGTGCAGGTTGTGTAAAGAAAGCTTGTGATTGGCTTAAAACAGATAATCAGAGTTAAAACTAAATCGAAATGCATACATTGGTGAATTGATAACATTTGGTGTTGTTGAACGATGTATAGATGCTCGATCTATATATGTGGTGCGCATGTGCACTAGGGTATACCAAGTGGTCGTGTGACTGGTTAAGCAACAGTGTTTATTAATTTGTCAATCTGTATGTGTATTATATTCATGTCATGTTATTATTTTTAACCATTCAAGGGATTAAAAAATTGTATATTAAATGGGCCTTATTGTTAAATAAATAAACAAACTTGCAAATGTCGCCAAAAGTTCGCATTTCGATAATCCAATTTATAAGGCCGTTCAAAACGACAATACTTTCAAGTGCGATTAGTCGTTTCGCCTTTAGCCAATCAAAATACTTCCATTACTTCCCATGAAAAACAACCACTTCTTTCTAACCGTGGCACAATGCCCTAAATTTCTGCTTTTGAGTTATATGAGTTATCTTTGGGGAATGTTTTCAAAATTACCCTGTGCAAAACAACAGTAACCAAACTTTGGAAAAAGGGAAACAATCGGATTTTTTGTGTGCTATATCGGTTTTGTTTTAAAATTGTGACTGGGATAACGTTTTGGGACTTGGAAGGTAACAAATTGCTCTTCAGTCTGGTATATACTGAGTCATATCTATCGCTATAATGTTTAGCTATACTTTTCAAGGAATGCTAATATATTCGAGTCCACTGTCACGGACGAAGTAGTCGTTCAATAAAAAAAGGAAAAGTTTTAAGAGACATTCCTCTCCAAAATGTATCATGAATGTATTAAATAATAATTTCTCTATTTTCTTTTTTTTTTCTAGAGCGAATAAATTATTACTGTTCGAGCGTTTAATCCAAGACACATCATTTGCCACACTGTAGCTACGACATCATATGTACTGGTTGTATCTTAGATGTTGCATTTTGGAAATGTTAATTCTTCATTCATAATCCGTATAATTTCAGTGAAGCGATCCCTAGCAGGCATTCCGAGGAAGGAGTACAGAGCTCTAACGGACGCAGAGAGAACTGCTGTTCACAATGCCTTAAACCTGGCCAAAAGTACACCTGTAAGTATCAACAACGCTAATTAAACTTTTATTTTCGATTAGACAATTTGCCAGGTTTGTTGTTTACATCCATCAGTACTAAAGCGACAATCTGCTTATCGGCATGGCAAGAAAATCAATGAGAACGTTATATATGGGAAGATTGTCAAATCGAATACACGATCTGATTTCTTAGTTGTCTTTATAAATTAAAAATACTTTGACAAATATTTGTTTACACTTAATCTGGACAAAATCATCTACCATTTGTCACACAAGTTTAATAATTTTCTTGCGTGCTTGTACAGAAGTAATATTTTCGGATTCTGAGTTAATCTACCACGTGTACAATTGATTTCTGATGTTTTAATTTACAGCTTTTCAATGGCTACACTGCTTATGACTTTATAGCCTCTCTTCATTCTGGGGTGTTGGCAAGTGGAGCCCATGGTGGACCAGCTTTCCTCGGATTCCATCGTATCTACATACTGCTGTAAGTTATTCTTGCCTATAATTCTCCCTTAAACACTCTCCATTTGGCATTCATCTTTGTCGGTCAAATCTAGCGCGAACAGTAACGGTATCCATCCACATTCAGTAGATTTACATAGTTTCGTTTGATTTGATTTTACAGTATGGACCTAGTGATTTGCTACTTTGATAACACGAACACAGTCAGACTACCTTACTGGGATAACACTCTGGATAATGAATTAACCAACCCCACG
>JAQQZZ010149825.1:0-12639 GCA_030265115.1 Mopalia vespertina | reverse complement strand
TCGCCTCTTACGATCGACCGAGGAAGCCGAGGGAATATTCTGCAGGGCCATGGCCCACCCGCTCCCTCACGGGGCTAGATTATATATATATTTTGAATAAATGAAGAGAGAAAAATTTGCTTGCCTCCACCGGGATTCGAACTATATATATATTGTTACGACAGAAACCAAACAGAAAGAAAACAATCAATGATTTTAATTATTTACAATACTTACTGTAAAATAACAACAAAATAGCAGTGTTATATAGTATAATATACATTGGCATAAATGCTTTTGAAGGTAAGAGACAATGATAATAGTAAGCGTATATAAAGTAACTTACATTTAGCATACAATGAATCGGCGTATAAACCCGCCTTATAGTTGAGTCCAAGTGCGTTGACTTCATCAACCGGTATGTTGTGAGTCTGCAACTTCTTCGAAGTCTACAGCAATACATCCTTGGATACACAGTTCTAAGGTATAAAACACGGAATTATTCCTATTATATCCACATCAGGGTAATCATCTTATCCTCAACGTAACAGGTACATATAGTAATGTTTCCACAACAGGATAATTAACAGTCCATGAAGGGATGGGTAATGTCCAGATCCAGTATTAATCCCCTTACAGAGATATCCAGACTAGGTTCAGAATTCAATGAAATAAAATGCTGACCGAATGAACCATAGTTACATATAGCCAAATTCATCAATTAACTTATCTCTATATCCGTTGGCTTGGCTGTCTCTCTTTAGAAGGAGTAGTGACTGGCTCGTGACTGATTAAAAATCATACAATCAATCTCACTTATATAGGGAGATGCAGACGTTTCTAGATATACTTTTAGAAAAACATCAAATAGAACACTCTTGATAACCTTATTTTACCCAATCAAAAGATTTCCAAACCATCTGCTCCGGGTCAGAGAAATTACTAGAACAATGAAAGTAACCAAGTGATTGACCGGTGATAATTGGGTCACTATAGGGCTTCTTTGAATATACACGCTGCCTTGTTTACATTTATAAGATAACTTCAATCTATTTATAGTCAATGACATAAATCATTGAAAACACAGCTTGAAATAAACATGTTGATGGCAATATGCAGCTCAGTCGGTAGAGTGTTGGGCCTGTAACCCAAAGTTTTAACGGAGGGATTAACAGTTGAACGATAACAAAAGTTATCGTAAAACAGAAATACACATTGTACGAATTCTCGGGGTGGTTCATAGAAAAGCGCATAGCTCAGTCAACCAGAGCAATATGTGGGTCACTTCACGAGACAAATGCAAAGTAAAAGAAGTATAAAACACGATCGATTGTGTTTTGATTTAATTTTAGTTTTTATTGCAGTTTCGCTAATATGATTTCTCGGCCTTTCGATCACTTTATTTCTTTTATATAAGTTTACGTTTCGATATTTTTAAAATTCTACCCTTACGTTGCAAAAAGGTCGGCGTGGTTAAACATAACTGGGCTCTGAGAGAAAACCTTAAGCCAATCATATCAATGCATTCAAAAATTGAATTATCAGAAAGGTTACCTTCAGAAGGGTGTAAACCCACAATCCGTCGAAACCACGTAAATCCATAAAATTAACCTGATAAGCAGGTAACCTGTCGGTGACATTTATGGTTGTCTGCTTTATAATTAAAACCTACACTTACTGACAAATACACACTTAATTAGCACTGGTCGCCCAGCACATTGACCAGCCGGTTATTGGTGATATACACACCAATAAGAATGGTCATTAGCCTAATGGAAACTTTAGTTCGTTGCCATATTTGACGAAATTATACATTTAATACACAAGAGCTCCGTTGGAGTTGGCGTGGTTTCAATATGTTCGGGTTTGCTGAGACAACGAAGGAAATATCGAACAATCAATTAATCGGTCAGTGGCATATATGGTAGTCATGTTCATAATTAAACTGACACTAGCACAATTACAACTGATTAGTTCCCGTCACTTGGCACATTGTCTGACCCGTTTGTGATAGATGGTGTATACACAAAGCAAATTTAGAATCACCACCAGACTAGCCTTAATCTTAACAAATTTAACTGGTTTCCACACAATCTAAAAACAAAGGGTAAGTAATACAATGAGTGGTTACGTCGTGCACTTCACAAGATGTACACTCCATATTTTCTCACTTAAACGAAGACGTTTTATATAAAAGTCCTTATTAGCTACCCTTAGATAAAATTGGGAAATTCGTTAAAAAGACGAATTAAATGCCATACTATATCAACATTTTAACAATTATTCGCTTCACACTTGCTGAAATCTAAACAGTATTCATATTTATAGATTTTGAGACGATTTATTCTGCAATTAATACAAGATCCCGGAGAGGTTCTTAAAGCATCTAATCTGAACAACTTTACATCCTCACAATCAACAAATACAGTACAGACCACTTCCTCTAATAATGGCAGTTCTGCTATTGACGGATCATATTATAAAGTACAGCAGATTCACACACTTCCACAGCCCATGATTGTACTAATAAAAGGGTTATTCGTGGAGATCAAGAACTAACTGGTGAGTTTAACATTATTTTATCAATGGATGAAGAAAAAAGGCGTTGCTTGAAGGTTAAATGTACATTGCTCAACATAAGGAATTGATTTCTTCCCGTTTGATAACAATCGATAGTGTAGGTCGTCTCGCTGTCTTGTCAGATCACACTCTAATGAAGTCCCAACACAATTCAGCTTCCCATCAGCCATTTCCTGTTAGCTTAAAGGAGGAAAGAGTTTGATAGAATTATTGCCAGAAATATAATGAGCTTTTTTTTCAAGCATCGTTCCAGATGAAGAGAGCAGATAATAATATATTTACTCATTATTTTCTGTGTTGTCTTTTATAACTTAAGGCTTGTGGATCTCGTGTTATAGCTTAATGTTACGAAGACAGGCCATCAAAATGCTGACCTTAAATCTTGTCTGACGTCAAGTAGTCGGTTGACTATCATACCGCGGATATTTGAGTATATGGACGTGTTCTCCATGTAAACACCGCATTGTGAATGTTTAAGTAAGTCGGGTTCCTGCAGTAAAGGTTACCATCAAACATGTCCCAGCAGATGATATGTTCTGTAACTTACCGTAATTGTGACACAATACTAGACAGAGTGGAATAAGCATGTGTTCGAAAGCCGGAGCAGCTAGCCACATTCGACTATATCATAGACGACAATCTACCCAGCCCTATCCGTACAATGCTGTCAATTTGTCATACCAAAGGACACACCAATTCACAATTTACTATCTTCGATCAATGGAATTAATCTTACCTTGAAACGAGTTCTTCAAGGAAAGGATGACTTGGTTATCGTATTGACGCAGATGGTACTTAAACGTGACACGAATTGCACAACAAACATCAGTTAGACTTTGCTAACCAAATACAGGAGTTGTAAAGCATCATGAACGTCATCGATGTGAAGACTTTAAACAATTGCCATCAAATCATAAATGTTTCACAACATGATGCAACATAGGTATACATGGAATCGACCAATATTTCTTAAATCCCTGATTTCCACTGATAAGTTTAGTATAGTACAAGAGTAGTGATACTCCGAAGAACGAAAGACTCATTTTGACTTCAATATTTCGGCGGTTTATTTTGCCATCATCAGGAAAGTGTTTCCCGACAGCAAATACTTATGTTATACTCACTGGACCGATATAATAATAGTTTCCCACAAGACCTATACCTGCACTATATTGCCTGTTTGTGGTTTAACGCCATGATTTACTTGCACCACATAAAATATGTGGATCAGTGATAATTGTGTTCTATCATTAAGCTATCAAAATGAAGACGATTGTAAAAAATGTATTTTGTAAAACACTACTTAAAAGCATTAAGGAAAACAGCAATAATACGGGATAATCCGTAAATAGTATTTATTAAATCAGCAACCTATTAATCATATAAATAAACACTATGTTAGCCACGGTGATCGACGAAATTATATAAATGTTTGTTTGAAATAGCCTAAAAAATTCCCAGGACTACCTGAGTATTAACAACTACCCATAACTGCACTGGCATGTTCCCAAACTGTATTAACATAGTCCTAAACTGTGCTGGCATGTTAGCGAAACGCTGTTTGTATGAGCTGCGCTGGCATGTTAACGGGACTCTGTTTGTATGAGCTGTGCTGGCATGTTAGCGAAACGCTGTTTGTATGAGCTGTGCTGGCATGTTAGCGGGACGCTGTTTGTATGAGCTGTGCTGGCATGTTAGCGGGACGCTGTTTGTATGAGCTGTACTGGCATGTTAACGGGACGCTGTTTGTATGAGCTGTACTGGCATGTTAACGGGACGCTGTTTGTATGAGCTGTGCTGGCATGTTAACGGGACGCTGTTTGTATGAGCTGTGCTGGCATGTTAGCGAAACGCTGTTTGTATGAGCTGTGCTGGTATGTTAACGGGACGCTGTTTGTATGAGCTGTACTGGCATGTTAACGGGACGTTATTTGTATGAGCTGTGCTGGCATGTTAACGGGACGCTGTTTGTATGAGCTGTGCTGGCATGTTAACGGGACGCTGTTTGTATGAGCTTTACTGGCATGTTAGCGGGACGCTGTTTGTATGAGCTGTGCTGGCATGTTAACGGGACGCTGTTTGTATGAGCTGTGCTGGAATGTTAAGGGACGCTGTTTGTATGAGCTGTGCTGGAAGTTGTCATTTACACGCTTTTATCTTTTTAAAACTCTGCACTATCGTACAGCTTTATAGGTATCAGCCGTAAACATTTATTCATATATTATTTATTTTATCGACGAGATGTACACAGGTCTTGTCGGTGGGCAGCATATCTGTCACCATACTATTACTGGTGTAAAATAAGTCACGCAATATATAATTTCAATCATAGTATATATTTTGGATAATGAAGACAATTTCCAACATATTAGGAATGGCAGATAGCCCACTCTGAATGGCATAATTTACCACACACAATATAGACGAATCTCGATCATGCCCACACTTTAGTGACTATGTTATACTATTGATTATGTTACTGCTAATTATACACACGATAGATTAAGTTAGATAATAGCCTGTCGTGTAACCCAGCACTTTTCCTTTCCTTGTTTTTATAATCCAGACATAAATGAGCGGTTCTTGTTTATAAATTAAGGAATAACTCGGAGTGGTTAATCTGATAAAGGACGCCCTTTATGAAATTACTGGTGGATAGTTCCCATTAATGCAAACTGAATAAAATCATACAATTTGGCGTGAACAACGTTTTTCTATTTGAGTGAATGCAAACTTCTGTAGTATTATGCAGGGGACACACGAGGAATTATAATCCCCCGATCGAGGCGATTGTACCAATCGCTGAAGAATTCGCCACGCGTGTCCAGGCCGGCGACGGCGATCGGGATCGCCGAAGCCGTCCGGCCTACCAATCGCTCGGATCAAACATGTTTGAAATTTGCGCTTTTTGTATGTATGTAGTAACGAATCGTGAAAAGTTATAAAATATGACACGAAAATACTCCCGTGCACAATGTCGAAATTCTTAGTTTGAAACGTATGAATAACTTTGTTAAAAGACAAATCATACATTGTGTTAACTATCTCGGATAAAAAGACTCCCATCTGCCCGATTATTGTGTAGCATATACAAAAGGCAGTTCTATCTATTTTAACACTGAAAAACGAGATATGGTTCCCATGAAAAAGTAACAAAACTGACTCCGTACGAGTTCATTGGCTCGAATTTTGTTGAGCCATTTGAAACGTGTTTATTGCATTGCGTTTATTTGAAAGTAACATTGCTTTGTTTAAAGTATTGTCAGGAGATGGGTGTTAAATACATCTGGGTTTTCAGTGTCACGCCAGCACGAAGAGTGTTCAGTCTTTGTTTTGGTCTTCGGACGGGTTATCGTACAAAAGTTTTTGCAATATATTGGACGTTTCTGAAATTATGTCTTTTGCCCGAAGATATATGCACGTTGTCATACGAAAATCTGTTAGCAAACTGGATTAAAATCGGTGTTTTCGTTATTTTGGGATAACGCCGTATTTATAGTTTGAGCAGATTCTAGCTAGAAAGTGTTGCAGGTTGAAAACCGTCCAAGGATCGAACCCACGACTTGGGGTTGGGCACCGAATCGCCAGCAGTAAAACCGGCCACCTAAACCACTCAACCTTCTACACAATGGAAGGCAAGTCAGCTGGAGTCTAGGTAGCGGACATTCACTACCCCTCTGATAGGTGAGTGACACAGCTCTCAAAACAGAAAGCAATGAATTTATTTTCGTGTCTTTAAGAAAGTGAATATTAACAGTGTTTTCATTATTTTGGGATAACACTTTCTTAGTTGAACAGATTCTAGCTCAGAAAATTTTGCAGGTTGAAAACCATCTGGGAATCGAACCCACGACCTTCAGAGTCAGGCACCGAATCGCCAGCAGTAAATGCCGGCCATTTAGACCACTCAGCTTTCTAAAATATACAAGATTAATCAGCTGGATTAAAATCGTTTTCTGAATTGCTATCATAAATTATTTTGACCATACGAACTAAACTTCAGTGTGGCCTAATGAATGTATTGTCTTAACAAAAATGCACGACCAATGCGAAGAATATAACAAAAAAAAATGGTCTGAATTAAACAAACCGTCAAACCAAAGCCCAATAAACCAGTGTTATAAAATCCCTAACTTGGTTTATTAATTGACTGTTGGTGACTAATGTTTATTATTATTATAAATGCTTTATTGACTGGTGTTTTACGTCGTGCATAATGGTATTTCACTACTATGACGGCGGTGTATTCGAACAATACTTGACACTTGCACAACAATAAACTGCAGGTGATTTGATACTGTGTGAAGTAAAGGCAGCATTATTAATCTTCAAACAAACTTCCCTTAGCCAGAAGCCAATTGTTATTAGAAACAAGTAGATCAAAAATTTAGAATTTAAAATAGATTTTGTAAAATTTACATGTCTAGTCATATAAGTAAAATACACTTGAGTACTACGTTAAACACCAATCAAAAATATCTAGTCATCAAAACATTGCTGTCATCATCGTTCTCTTTTAAACATTCTTTAGAAATTTGATGATTTGTCATGGTCTCACTGAAGCCACCATCTCGATCTTCAGATCCGGTAAACCGCTTCGACGCCTGCCCTTGAAGGCGGTGGATGTTGATATTTCCCCCCCCTGTGCATCCCATTCTACTGGGCAACTCATGTAGAGCGAAGACCTGGAGAAGAGATCCAGAGATGACTTTGGTGAATTTATAAGACTATTTAGAAGCACGAAGATAGGCCTGGTCTAATGCGGGGGACATACGAGTGAATGCAATCGCCCGATCGCGGCGATTGCACCAATCGCTGGAAAATTAGCCACGTGTGTTTAAAGTGAAAGACCACTGATTTTCGACCTTAACTTATTATTTTTATTGCATATTTTCAAAGGCAACCATCTGTATTGCCTTTGTAATCGAATTAACTTAGCCATTAATTAGGTAATTTAAAAAGCGGAACTGACGTCATTGTTCGAAAACACGGTAGTTTATATCATCTAGTCGTGGTTGTCTCCTAACTGCATGCACTTGTGTATGTTCTCGCATAAACCCGAAAGTGAGAGTTCCGTCCCCAAGCGAATCAACAACAACAAACAACCACTTGTACATATCCACCTGGTACCAAAAACCTGATTTTGGGACTAAATAAAATGCTAAACGTATGTGTTATTCAAAGAGCTATTTTGATATGATGTATGCAACATATTTACATTGCGCTTGGATGACCAAGCTTGTGTATACGAAAGCAAACGGACACACTGATGACCGACCGTGTTTTCGAACAATGACGTCTGTCCCGCCTGTTTAATTAACTAATTAACGGTTATGTTTACTCGACACAAAGTGCAATGCAGATGTTTGTATTTGTAAAAAATGCAATAAAAACAATAAGTTTAGGTCGAAAATCAGTTCTCTTTTCCTTTTAAGCAGGCAACGGTGATTATGATCGCCGAAGCCGTCCGGCCGACCTGTCGCTCGGATCAAACCTGTTTGATATTTTCGACCGAGTTTTAGTCGTCAGCGATTTATCGGAATGATCGCCCGTGTATTCATGCAAGCGATTACAGTCGCGCAAATCAATGCTGATAAACCAATCAGAGTTCAAGTTCTTCTCATAGGACACACAAAATGGCAAATTTCACGAATGAAGTCTGGACTAAAGAGAAAGAGGAGGAATTGGTACTGTGTTGGTCAGAATGACGGTGTTTTTTAAATATAAATAACCTTGAATATAATGACATTGGCTTATCTTCGCTAGCCAAATCTTTTAATAAATTCACATACACGCACAGACTTTGTCGCCGTATTATCCATCCCTTTGTCCAAATATTTCTCTTCTCCCATCCGAGTCTACGTCTTAATCTTCTTTTGATGAGTAAAAACATCGCTGCAGCGGCGGCTAATTTCCTGATTTACGTTTTAATCTCGCCATATTGGACAAATCACATGACTCGCGTTGCTTTTTTTAAGGGGAAAAATAAACCGGATCGCTTGGACAATCGCCACATTTGTGCGCTCTAGTCGTCCGAAAACTTTTGCTGGCGATCAGATCGCCGCGTTCGTGTGATTACATCATCTCCTGTGTCCCCCACATAACCTTTTCGTCAAATCAGATGCATATGTACAGTGCTTGTGCTATTGTCTTGGTGGTTATAATTTGGATCTATCCCCAGGAAAGTGTATAATGGAAGGTGAGGGTGAAGACCAAACATGAACTAAAATGGCGTATATCCAGTGGAGTCTTATTTGGTTACATTATAGACACGAACAAGTGCGAGAACATGGGATTTCCCATCAATCTTTTGATTATATGTTCCAGCATGGGATGGTTAACCTAAACTCACAAGTTAAAAGGTGACGAAAAATACTTGATACACTATCATAAAATTATATTGCTTAGTTTTCTGAGGTAACTATCTCCATCATTAGAAGTAATTAATGTGTGCATGGCTTATATATAGGTCTAACTAACAATTGATCACTATGGGAGAAAGAGCAATAGTGACAGTATTTAGAAAAAAGCTTACATGAGGTGAGTGAGCAGCCCAAGCTGACAACAAACCAAACATACAAAGGAATGTAGATAAAGGCTGGGGTAGCATATTATGAATTTTACCAAACTAACATAAGTGGTATTTCATACCAAAAACATACATAATAGAAACCTGCAAGGACAATGGAATTGTAAGGACATGACTATTTACAACAAGCAAAACTCAAGTGCTAGCATAAGTATAAAATAGTATAAGGAAAAAGGAAAAAAGTTTAAATTTAAACATTAAATAAATGGAACGGGACCGATGGAAGAAATTGTGTTGCTTAGATTTGGTCAAATGTTGTTTATGTGAATATATTTGGTCATTTTGAGAAGGCGGTCAGTGGGGAATGCTTTACATACTGAATTACTTTCTCCAAATTTGAGTTTATAAACTGCATTTGATCTTAAGTCGTTATCTTCTTGATTTTTTTTTATAGATTTATAGATGGAGTTAAATTCATTGCCGAGGTGAATTGAAGCTGTTTCAATAAAAGGTATTTTTTTCAGGTGTGAAGGGATATTTTAATAATCGGACAGTGTACGAAGCATGTTAAGTACAGTTCGGTTAAGGCGCTCGCACATGCCGTTACCTTTTGGGTGGTAAGGTGTAGTACGGATGACTATACTTGTTGAATTTTAGACAGACTGTCAATTTTAACACCAAAACTCCCTTTTGTGAGCTGGGCAGTGGATTTTAGAGGATTTTAATCCCCTATTCGCGTAAGAAAGTACTCGTCTTAACCCACCTTGGTTTGGTATAAAACAGCTCGAAGATCGTTCGCGTTCGCGTCAACATGGAGGATAAATGGCAAGATTTAGTCCGCGTATGCCAGAACTGGTGGAGAAGTGAGAGTCCGTATTAGGGTATCAAAGGCTGTTTAGTGTTCCGCACCCCAAGCTAGTGTTGTCTTGTTGAGCTATTAGTGGCTGACGGACAGCAGGACGATGTGTGAGACAAGCTACTTCTCCGGATTCTTTTTTTAATTTGTGGGGTTTTGGAGGTTATGACCACAAGTGGGTGCTGAATTCCCTGCTGAATTCCCCGACAAATATGTTGATTTCATTAGTTCCCACGATCACTCCTTGGAATTGTATGAGATGTTGAGCACAGCTAATAAAAATCAGTAACAGATTTACTGGTATCAAGAACACATTTCCGAGGTACGGAAGACTTTCTCCACCAGGCCTATACAAGTTCAGGTGAAAATCAGAGACAATAAGTAAGTAAACATTTTGTAAATGATTACCTATAAAAAGAACAGGACATTAAATTATCCAGAAATCGTACATTGCCAATTCCGTTTACTAGCTTGGTGAAATATATTTGAAACTAAACTATACAGCCTCTGGCATTAATGTTATACGTCTTGGACTCTTGTGAATTATAAATAACACATGTGACATGATGGGATATCAAAAGAACACTCCCAATTTGTCCAACCTGCAGTAAACGTTGATCTGAGTCTTTTATCGTCAAAATCTACTTTGAGACCGTTACTGTCGAATGATAATCTTCAATACAACGGCCGCCCTCTGGCTAAGGGCAGTTTGTTTGAAGAGTAGCAATACTGTCTTTACTTAGCACTGAAGGAAAATTAACTTTCCAACATTATGGAAATGCTTCACATCTTGGATGTGCTAGTGTCAATTAGTGTTGGAATACCCCGCCATATAAGTGAAATACCATTAAGCACGGCATAAAACACCAATCAATCAATCAATCAATACCATGGCAAGTTAATAATTTGAACCGATAGTGTTCCATGTTTGCCTGGTCATTAAGTATCGGTCTTCCCAAAAGTAGTCCCAGAACAAACACCATTAGTAGGCCCACGTTTTTTCTATTGTTATACCCTAATCGGTGTGTACATATTCCTACGGACCTGGCCATGTACACAGACTGCACCCATACCATTAGGTTCCTTATGCAAACGACAATCTTTTGGTCGAGGCCTTCTATGAAGATTCCAGAAATATTGGCGAAAGTTCATCTTAACATCCGTATATTCAGATTTGAATTAGAGTACATGCCCTTGTTATATCTGATGTAACAATGTTATATCTGATGTAACAATGTTATATCTGAACGAGTAAGATTCCAGGAGATGTGACAGATAATTGATGTTCAGAAAGAGCTTTTAACGATGTTTTAGAATATGTGATAGCAAAAATAAATATAAGTGAGACTACCAAGAAAGAGCGTTGTACAGTCGTTCTAGTCCATACTATATTTTTTAAACAAAAATCACCAACCAAGTTTTCTATAGCAGCTGTTTGATTGGTCATTCCAAACCACACTTGTGTCATATACCATTTTGTCATAACTACACAATACCGGACCCCTATTCAGATTGTTTTAATCAAATCGGGTCAACCTGATGCTAAATAGCGTCTTTACGATGACGTTTTTCATAGTCGTTGGTCCAATAGATAGAAACAAAAGAGTAGTGGGATTCCTTTCAAACAGTTCTTGCGTGAAAGCGTAGACAAATAAAAGGCTGGTATAAACACTAACATAAATAAAATAAAAAAGAGTTACACAAATATACGAATGGAATCTGGTTTAGTAATGAACAATTAATTACTACATTAGAGTTTACAGGATCTGTGATAATAAGATCATTTTATTGGTTTTGAACACTTCGTTTTGTTGGAACTTCCAAGAATAAAGATAACGTTATATTGAAGGATGTCCTGGTAAAGTCCTCTATTCTTCAGTGGGGCGTATGATCATGGGCTTTACACGCACCACCATCAGGAGTATACATTGTTAACCTGTATACGCCATTGGTTGTTGTTGTAACCACTATATATTAAACCCATGAAGTATGCGAACAACCTAGTGCATAAAGTCATGTTATAATACATCACCCTGGACAATATAACATTATCGCTGGCTATATATGTCCGTCTTGGACCGTTTAGTATTACCATATAAAATGGCTGCTTCTCCTAACAATGGATTGGCTCAGTGGTTAGCATGTCCATCTTCATTATTGTGAGCCGAAAGATGGTGTTCACGTTCTGACATGTACATGTAGATTCAAGTTGATAAATTTACGCGCTTAGGTAAATAGCTCATTGGTCTTCTGCTTTTGAATGCTCTTATTGGGCTGTTCTATGTGCTTCAATATTTTCACATGAAATATGCTTCCCTGTTAGAAAGGTAAATTAGATATTATGACTCAACTATCCGAAAATTACTGGACTCGTTTGGCATGTTCTGGTAGCACCTGTTTGAGTATTATGTCATCAGATTTTTTGTGAAGTTTATAGAAGCTGCCATTTAAATATATGTCAGTCCAGTAAACGATAACACACCTGGATACAAGGGATACGATTTGTTTGATTGAGGTTATACGACGGATGAAGGAAATCTAGCTCGACGTCGCCGGCAACAAACAGAGACCAGACAGGACAATCACCGGACGCACCCTTGGTAGTAAACATCAAAAATAGAAACAAATCAACCGAAAACGACATTTTTTTTTTTTTTTTTTTTTTTTTTTTTTTGTTTTTTGTTTTTTTTATAAA